>CAUYLG010001501.1:0-14412 GCA_963573385.1 Cacajao melanocephalus
TAGCCTGGGCAGTAGAACAAGAATCCTGTTCTCTCTCCCTCTTTTTCTTCCTCTTTCTTTCTCTCGTACATTCTTTTTTTTCTTTCTTTCACTCTCACTTTCTTTCCTCTCTTTTCCTTTCTTTCAAAAAAAAAAAAAAAACCCATTTACAAAACCCTTATTTCTGTCACTGAGTTTTTTCTTCTAGAACTTCTATTTCTTTTCTTTTTAATAAGAGGCATGCATCTGGTTAAATTCTAGCTGCCTTGGAAGCCCTAAACTTCATTTTTTTTTTATTCTCAGTTTCTGATATTATCAGATTCTGCTCAGCTTCTCTACCTTTTTGCTTCGACTTTCTACTTGGTTTTTTGAACTGTTGCTCTATATGAGTTTTCTGAATCAGCAAATGTCTTGAGGAAATAATAAATGGTGCAGAATACCAGAAGTTCCTCAATGTATTTTCCTTTTTGAGAGAATCCTGGCATCTAACTTTTTGACTTCCTTGGTTATTCTCAAATGCCTTTAAACAGATGTGCTTTATTTTAAGCAGGTGGGTAGGTACAATGCAAGTTACTCCATTGTAGCCAGAAACAGAAATCTATTCATTTCTCTATATAACTAAAAACTTACTATAAGTTACCCTAAATCTTAACCCCAAGTTCTGCTTAGCCAGCAAAATCATTTAGTGTGATACAGAGAGCTGGGGGATTTCAATAACAGAGTAGAGGGAGATAAAGGCAGAGAAGGGTTTGGTTAGAGGTCGCAAATAATCTGTTACCTACATCTGAGAAGGTGATTCAATCAGTTTTTGCCTTCTTGAGCCAAGTATCCTATATGTCTTGAGCTGAACTGCATCCCTTCTCTAGGCCTCTTCCCTCCCAAGGACCCAGTCTCCTGAATGTTAGAGTGTATGGCCAGGTAGGACCCCATTTGTGTTTTTCTTCTCTGTGACTTTGGCCCATCAGGTCCTAGATGCCTTGAAAGCCCTGTGCTGCATTTTTCCTTCTAAGCTTCTGACATTGTCAGACTCTACTCAGCTTTTCTGCCTTTTAGCTTCTACCTTCTACTTGGTGTTTCAGACTCTCGTTCCATGTGGGTTTTCTGAATCAGCAAATGCCTTTAGGAAAGAGATAATGTAGAATATCAGGTTTTCCTCAGTGCATTTTCCTTTTTGAGAAAATCTTGGCACTTTACTTTTTGACTTCCTTGCAGTGCCTCTTCAGAATCACAAGGGCTAGGCATGTAAGTATCTGATCTAGGCACTCTAGGGAAAGCTTGGTGATAAGTACAGAAAATAGTTTATGCAAATGTTTTTTTGTGGGGAGGGATCAATTAATAGGGATGAGTTGTGGCATGGGGAAATCCACGGCAAGAAAAATCCCTAGTAGTAGTTAGTGTCCAATAAGTATTTCGAAATAACTGAAGCAGCATGCTTCTTTCCCTGCTTCACTTAAAATCCCCCAGGCAAATCAGAACACTTGTATTTATACCAGAGATACAATACTTCTGATTTTTTTTTTTTTTTTGCAAGCTAACAGATTTAGCTAACTAACTGAAAACTGGACCTTGAGTAGAAGCTGCTGAGTAAATAAATGAAAGCATTTTTCCAATGTACGAGGACTTTTTCAGCAGCATCTCTCATCCTGCCTCCTCGGTTCTCCTGCTGGTATCTTTCCTCCCTCTTCACAGTAGACAGACTGATTTCCACATAAATTTAAATCCTATTCCAGGTATCAAAAAAATATGATTAAAGAAGAACTTTCATCTCTTCATCTCCCTTTGAATCAATGGGGTGATACAAAGAAACTGACCATTGTGCAAGTCATGTTGGAGTAGCCTGCCATGACCTGGTGCTGAATATTAATTTCCTGCCAGGATAGCCTATTTCTGTACTGATTGTGGGACATGACTTACTGCCCTACAGTGGCTCCATTCTCAGCACTAGGATCCCTCCACTGAAGTTTCAGAAACAGAGATACCTTCTTGGACATCTGCACTCTGTGGATTTGTAGAACTCTCCTTTTGCTTTAATCTCTATGATATGACCATCATTTCCCATTGGTCTGACTTGCCTTGTATCCCCATTGCCAGATCTAGGTCCCTGCCTTAATCTTGCAATCTCCTTCCTTCTCCCAAGGCCATGAACAGGTCTTCCAGAGGCTGGTGGCAGAGTGTTGCCACCCCAGATTTACGATCACAGTGTCCTATCTGCTTATTGGTACACCCACAGTTTTATCTTTGACTCTTTATCTCCACTGTGTCTAAACTTAGTGTCACTGGGGGAGGCTTGCCCTGCTTATCTCGCTGATCCACGGCTTTTAGGGGCCTTTTACCCAAAGTCTGTCACACCTTCTTAACAGACACAGCATTAAGTTCCAACCCTCTTCACAACTGCCTTGGCATGACTAATAAATATATAAATCCTAAGATAAGAAATATAATTGCCTTCTATCAGCCTGTGCTTTACGCTAGAGAAAAGGCTTAGTCACTACTTTCATTAAAAAAGCATTCTTATGTAAAAACTAGCATACATAAACAAGTCAACATTTTATCTTGTGTGTTAAGGTTAAAGCAAATAAAATTTTATTAATTTGTTCATTTTATTTTCCTTTCTGTTCTCAAACTTGAGAATATTGGTTAGAGGTAATTGCATTATACACTACAATGCTGCAAGCATATACAGATTGCTTCAGTGGTTACAACATTAGATACAGATAGTAGTACTATCTAAAAGTTGTTATATCACCATAAACAGAATTTTATTATTGTTATTATTATTTTTGAGACAGAGTCTCACTCTGTCACCCAGACTGGAGTGCAGTGGCACAATCACATCTCAGAGCAGCCTAGACCTCCCAGGCTCAAGCAGTCCTCTCACCCCAGCCTCCTGAGTAGCTAGGACCATAGGTATGCATCACCATGCCTAGCTAATTAAAAAGAAAATGTTTTGTAGGGATGGGGTTTCCCTATTTTGTCCAGGTTGGTCTCGAACTCCTGGGCTCAAATGATCCTGCTGCTTTGGCCTCCCAAAATGCTGAGATTTTAGGAGGGATCCATGGCACGTAGCCCATAAACAGAATTTTAAAAAAATATATATTTTATTGCATTTTAGGTTTGGGGGTACATGTGAAGAACATGCAAGACTGTTGCATAGGTACATAAATGGCAATGTGGTTTGCTGCCTTCCTCCCCATCACCGATATCTGGCATTTCTCCCCATGATAAACAGAATTTATATGGCTTGAAAAAATGATACTAGAAAGAAAGATAATCTAGGTGATGTGGAAACTACTCCCATTTGCTTGCTATCTTATGTGTCAGACACTGTGCTCCAGTGTTTTATACACATTATCTCATTGTTTAGAGAGAAGGAATTGACTGTGGAGAAGTTGAGGAATAAAATAGAAATGAGCATACACATACATATAATTATATTGATTGAAAAAAATTTCAGCCAGGGCTTGATGAACATTCTTTTTACATACAAGTCTTTTTCCCTGTTTTATTTTATTTATTTATTCATTTTTCATTTTTTGAGATGGAGTCTCACTCTGTTGCCCAGGATGTAGTGCAGTGGTGCAATCTCAGCTTACTGCAACCTCTGTCTCCTGGGTTCAAGCAATTCTCTGCCTCAGCCTCCCAAGTACCTGGGATTACAGGTGCCTGCCACCATGCCTGGCTAATTATTTTTTGTATTTTTAGTAGTAGAGATGAGGGATTTCACCATCTTGACCAGGCTGGTCTTGAACTCCTGACCTCATGATCCACTGCCTTGGCCTCCCAAAGTGTTGGGATTATAGGCATGAGCTACTGCACCCAGCTTTTTCCCAATTTTAAATAATGGATGATACAGATTGATTATAGACAATATTATGGGTATCCAAAATATTGTCTATAAGGAAATGTATTCACTTATAATACTATGGGAGATGTCCAGGAGTATATGACTTCGGTCAAATTGACTGGGGATCTGGAATTGTGAATTATTGTTCTCAGTCATCACTTTTATCGAACTCAGAAGGATCTTCAATCAATTTATCCGCTGACCTGAAACTAAGGGATTTAAGCACCTATCTGGATTAAATGTATCTCCCAGGCTAGGATGGAATCTTACATTTCATAGTATATTCCACAGTCCCTACCATTGTGTCCAGTGGCTTATAATATTAAAGATGGTTATATCCTACATTTTTCACTGCGAATATATGACACTATAATTATCTATTTTTCTTTGCAAAAATTGTGCCATTTTCAGAAATACCTCATATGTATTTCATACTTATGGCTTATTCTTAACCTCTCAAAATATTTTTTTCTTCTACTTTTACTCTGAAACATTTTGTTACTTTCAATTATTACAAGACAAAAATTTGAGTAATTGGCTGAGAGAATACTGGTCTAAATGAAACATTCAACCCTATTTTGTTTTCTTTGGGCTACTATTTACATGGAAAATGAACAATTACAAAGTGTATGTCAAATTACTCTTTCGTAGAGAACATGCCCAGATATCTCTGCTTTGAAGGCTCATGGAGGTGGCCATTTGCTTACCCTCCTAGTTCCTAGTCTTCTTTTTCCTGGTATTTATTGGTCTGCAGAAAGTGTAACCAAGCCCTGGCATCTGAATATAATGGGAAGGACTCTCAAACTACAGTCCAATGTGCTAGTTTCTAAACCTGGCTTTATTATCTGTATGTTTATCTTTCTGGTTCTCAGTTTTCTCTTATCATGAAAATGAATTGTTTTGGTCCAAATGATCTCTAACAAACTGCCAGATCTATAATGTGAAGTTTCAATGATTCATTTAGTTTAGAAGGCGAGAATCAACAAGCCCATTCAATACATACTAAAGAGGCCATGTAAGGAGCATCCAGGTATCTCTTTGCTGCTTTCTGGCTAGGCACTCATGCAATAGAATGTCTATACGAAGCAATGGATAAGAGGATGGGCTCTGGAGTCAAATTACTGGACTTTAAGTCCCAGTTCCAATAACCACTGGCTGTGTAACTTTCCTCAGTTTGTCTCAGCTTCTCCAGCTGGTTCAGTTCCATGGATCTTGTGTTAAATCACTTGGATCTGGGGTTGAACCTAATGACATTTTTGAAGATCTAGCTAGTGTCAAGATCCACAGTACCATATTTGATAGGTGCACTGATGCAAATAACTATCAAGGAACAAAGAGTGACTCTGTGTATTTCAACTTCAGAATTTAGAATGAACCCAATGTTCAGGAAACAAAGCTCAAATGAATGTTTTCCCATGGCCATCCTCCTACCATTAAAAAAAAAACTGTCCTCTACTCGGATCTCTGTAATGCTCATATGATGTTAACCAAACTAAGAGCCAAATCTATTTAGCTCTTAATTATAGGCTGATAATTCCGCATGCTTCTAAAATACTCCATGGGAAAACTGAATAATCCAGATCGGATTAGCCAGGTCCCTTTCTATCCATGTCCTTTGCTTCTTTTCAGGGCAGTTTAAGTTGTCCATAAAACCTTGTATCTTAACTGTGGCTTACTTGGATCACTCTCTTCTTTATCTCTTAGCTTCATAGTATCATATGGATAGAGAACACTTTATAGCTCATCTCACCTAAGCTCTTTCCTATAAGAGAATCCCTTATATATGCTCACATTAGTCAATAGTGGGTACGATTCCATACCATGTCTTATATTTTTTCTTACTAGTTTACATGTAATCTTGTCTGACAAAACTGCAAGCTGCATGAGATAGGTATATTAGTCCATTTTCACACTGCCATGAAGAAGTATCCAAGACTGGGTAATTTATAAAGAAAAGACGTTTAATTGACTCACAGTTCTTCATTGCTGGGGAGACCTCAGGAAACTTATAATCGTGGCAGAAGGGGAAACGAACTCATCCTTCTTCACATGGCAGGAAAGAGAAGTGCAGAATGAAGAGGAAGAAAGTCCCTTATGAAACCATCAGATCCCGTGAGAACTCAGTATCCAAAGAACAACATGGTGGAACAACCCCCACAATCTAATCACCTCCCACATGTTCCCTCCTATGACACATGGGATTATGGGAACTGCTAATACAATTCAATGAGATTTGGGTGGGAGCACAGCCAAAATGTATCAGTAGGGAAGGGCTGTGTGTGAAGGACTCTTCTGCTACTAATAGCTAGAGCTGGCCTTGGGTATGAGGTTAAGAATAAGCAGTAATCTCTCTGTTCTTCAGATTGAAACACTAAGAGATGGAAGCAGTAGAATGACAGACTGAGCTCTAACATTGTAAGAGTCTTTTTTGCAAGACTGAAAGTTATCAAGGTGAAAAATATTTCATCATTGTTTTTATATTTCTAGTACCAAGTTCAGGTCAAATATAGTAAGTTCTAATGAATGTTTATTGACAAAAACATGTGGTATGTATCTCCTGTACTCTCACAACCCCTAGCATAACCTGGGCCACATAGGTACTTTTCATACATTATCTCATTTAACTGCATTTAATCCTCATTGGTGCTACTATCTATAAGCCCATTTTTTTTTTTTTTTTCAGATGAAGAAGGTAAAACTCAAGAGAAGTAGCTTAACTGGTTTTCCATAGGGTGAGTCAAATTCAAACCTGTCTAACTTCAAATCCAAATTCCTCTTCTGTTACAAGATAACCCTGTGTTGCAAGTACATAACTTCACTGAGAGTCTTTACTCTTCATTCTGAATCAACCTGGAGGACCAGACCCATCTTAGACACAATCCCTATAGTCCTGCTGAAAAAGTGCTTGCTTGGGACTACTGGACCATGTGGGTAACAGCTTCTTGGCCTCAGCCATGGGTACCAGGAATGTGCCTGTGCTGCACTGAAGGCAATCACATATTTTCCTCTGAGGAAGCTGTATCCAAAAAAAGATTGCCAAAACAGTTGGAGGTTATCACGGAGGGTTAGGAAAACCAAAGTCAGAGGTAAGCCAAAGTTATATAGGATCAAAACCAAGAATATTGCAAAGAATATTCCTCTCTGAAAGAATAGAACAGATGGATAAAAAGAAACACAGGCAAGCAAGAGCCAGTGTGACCCTGGAGAGGGAGAGAGTGGAGCTGCCTGGCAACTTCCCAGTTCCCATGAGGCCTGCCTATGCTTTCTACGTCTGCCTTCCAAGGAGGTTCACCTGTATCTTTTCAATAAATTGCCTTTTAACATAAACAAGCCATCCCTACAATGACTTTTCTGTGCATCCCTTTTGCTGTTACAGCCCATGTGGGTGGGATTTTTAGGGAGAAAGAAGAACCTCCATGTTTCTGTGGTATTCCTCTGAGATCTCTTTTTGGCTTCTATGCCATACAGAGTGATATAAACATAAACTCCTTACGGCTGGGCTCCTAAGGCCCTGCTAGGAATTGGGAACATTTCAAATATTGCTTCATGTTTGGAGCACTCTGAAGTCACAGTGACAAATTTACCAAAGAGCCAGAAAATGAAAACCCAGAAGAATGCTCTTCCCCACCTTGTTGCCTTTCAAGTAGTGAAAGCTGCTCTCTTGGAGGATGCTCACAAGGAAATGTGTGCCAAGAAAGCTTCCCTTTAGTGAATTTGTTGCAGCCAGGAAGGCAAAGGTTCCAAAACTGCAATCTAGTCATTGTTGGACCTGGGGTTCCCTTCCTGGGACAATTACATCGTGTTCCTGCTTAGTGCCTTGTTGCTTAGCAACCACAGTAGTATCAGGGGAAGGAACTGGAGAGATGAGTCTTTTCCAAAGTGGGACTGGACTGGAAGGAATCAGGAATGGAAATTACCTTCTTATTTCCTGGAGAGAAAAAGATATGATGTGGACCCCAGAGGTGGTAAGATTAGACTGCATCAGAAAGGAGTCATGTCCACGTGATATTTTAATAATCAAAACTAGTATTTGAACAGAATTGTTTAACTTTGTAATGTAACTGTACATCTGATATTTCCTGTGAGCCTTATAATCATTAATATCTTAGGGCAAATTTTTAAATTCTCAGTTTATAGAGAACTGAGTAGAGAGGTCTGAAATTGGCTCAGCTTCACCCAGCCAATTAATGGCAGAACAGGACTACATTCCAAGACTCATTTTCTTTCTCTCCACAACATCCTCGATTGATTCATTCATGCAATCATGATGCAGGACTGATGATCATCTCATATGCAGAGTTAGACATGATGGTCTTAAAATATTGGAATTTTAAAATAACTGTTGCTCCAAACTCACCTCCCTCCATGCCTCTCATTCTCACATTCTGTCTTTTCTGAACTCCACAAGATCCAATAGCCAAAAGGAAATTACTTGGGTCAGTGTCCATTCTGTGGACTGGTTCCATATCATGTTGGTTGCCAAATATTTTTGACATTCCACCAGCCCTTACTGGGCATATACTGGGATCCAGGTACAGTCTTATCCAGTGAATATACAGAAGTACAATGGAAAGCACTTGATCTCAAGGACTTTTAAAAATTTTCCCCTCAATCTGCAGTTGAGATAAAATAAAAAAAATAAAGACACAAATTTTTTTCTGGAATATTTCTCAAGACAGGAAACTCACTATTATTTAAGTAATGCTTTGTTCTCAATGTAGGTTCAATAACAGTGTTTTTCATTATATTGAGTTGAGGTCTGCCTCCTTATAACCTCAGCTGACCAGGGCTTGTTATCATCCACCCACTCCACACTCGAGCAGAGTCAAGCGATCTCTTTCGTATTTTCCCTGATGCTTTTCTTACATTTCAGAAAAGCTTTCACATCCCAATCTGACTGTTCCCAATATGCTCCCACTGTTCTTCTGGAACTCTCTTGTGACCTAGAATCAAAATGGAGAGAATTTTAGGGCTGGCTTGGTCCTTAGAGACTTTCAAATACTCTTCTTTTTTTCGGAAGTGGAATCGGAGGAACAGAGAGATGAAGGTACTTGTCAAAAATGTTTATAATGAAGTCTCCTTTATGATCTGATCTGTGGTCTTTTTTACTGCAGCATAGAACATACTCTGAATTTCTACATTTCCAGAATGGCCCCTAAACTCCAGATGTTACTTACTGTATAGTTCCTCTTGGCTATCACCTGCTTTTGTTAGCAACACCTATGAATGCTGTGTTAGCTGAGAGGGTAGGAGCTTTGTAAGTATCCCTATCATATTGTGGGAGCATGTGCTTTCAACTGGATCAGTGATTCTCAATGCTGATTACACATCAGAAGCTAGGGTTTTATTATAAGTACTGATGCTGGGTCTATGCAACATCAGTTAAATAAAGACGAATCCCAAGCATCAGTAATTCCTCCAAGTAATTTTGATTCATAATCAGTACTGAGAACCACTACATTAGATATTACTAACCCATTTCCCAGAAAGGTGAGAATCAATACTGTAGAAGGAGACTGGCTCTGAGCCTTTGATTACACTACTTGATCTCAACTTCTTATCAAGGAAAAAAGGATGGGTTTGTCTCATTTCTTTTTACCTTTAGCTTCAGAGATATGAAAATGACATGTCCTGCTCTTGTACTTTGAGGCAAATCTTGAGTTGTATATATCCCTCTAGTCCTCACATCCTGCTGCATATGACCATTCTGCAGATCCTTGGAGTACATCTGGCATAGGGCCTTAAACAAGAAGGAGTTATCATTATGGTCATTTTACAGGTTAGGCACATGGATGCCCAGAGCAGTGAACAATAGCCTAGTTGGCAACAATTCAGATATTTGGTGCTATCAGGGGAACAATTACTCTCAACTACATTTGTTGTCATTGTCCATGCAAGGCACAGCCTAGACCTCATAAGTTTTATATTTGGTTGGAAAACAGGTAATGGCAAAAAAATATTTGTGCATGCAAAGGGGAAAATGAAATGTGTACGTTAAATACACATAGAAAATAAACGTGCAGCAGTTTTTAAGAAGACGTGATTTCAGACCCAACTCTCCTCCCACCACTTCAGCATCTGTACTCCATCCACCTTGTAAGCATCTCCTTTCTGCTATTTTCATGCATTAGTTGTAGTTAGAAGTTTGCATGCCAGTCTTTCCCACTAGGTCATGAATTCTGTGAGGATGGAGACTATGTCCTGGTCACATTTATATCTCTAGTTGCTACCAAAGTATCGGGCCTATCACCATACTCCATAATTATTTGCTGAGTGCCGGCATGATTGTGACATTGGGGATTGTGCAGAACTAAGAGATGTATGTCCTATGCATTCTCATTAAGTGCTCAGATGGCCTTTTGATTTTTTCAAGGGTTCCTGGGCCCTGAAAATAGGTATTTTAAAATTGCCTGACTCTATTTACAGGCTAGATTTTTACCAAGTTCAGACTTTCTGTGTGTCAAGGTTTGTTTCTCAGATGATCACAAAGTGGTCTAATTATGAAAGAAGACAAGAAGAATTCCTGTGACATTCCCCTAGAATTTGAATATAGGTCCCATTCTATTTACAGGTGCATAGTTCAGTTGATGGGGTTTTAGTTTTTAGAAATCCTTTATTATTAAAATTGAAATTAAATTTATTAAATAATTTTGATGAAAATTTAAATTATATATTAAAATTGTCATATTTGTAATATATTATGTAGTTATATACTAAAAATATTAATATGTATAAAAGATTTATTGTATCTATTTTACATATGTATATGTATTTATATGTATATATATTTATATGTGGGGATGTATGTGTATATATATATATATATATACACATCTCCAATCATGCTTCAATTAGCCATGGGGATGTGTTCAGTGAAATACATTGGTAGGCGACTTTGTGCAAACATCATGGAGGGCACTTACACAAATCTAGATGATACAGGATACAGCAAACCCAGGCTATATGGTGTAGCCTATTGCTTCTAGGCTACAAACCTATACAGAATATTACTGTACTGAATACTGTGGGCAAATGTAATACAATGGTATTTGTGTATCTAAACATAGAAAAGGTACAGTAAAAATACAGTATTATATTCTATGGGACCACAGTACACACACTCACACATATGCCCCCCACACAGAGGCATATATATTTTTTCATATATATGTAAGAGAGTGAGAATGTTTCTCCTTTCCTTTCTCTCCTCTCACCTCTCATGGTTCAAAGATGGGCTGCATATAAGGAAGGAACATTGGAGAAGTAGTCAAGGAACATGGCATCTATTCCTGGCTTTGAATTAACTTAGTGGCTTGGGGTAGTCCATTATTTCCCCAGTTTTAAAAAGATGGGATTCTAATAGATGATCTCATAGGTAAACTTCTACTGCACTATAATTCTACAGACTTAACATCTATTGTAGTAAATTTTAATAAGGTACTTAGCTGCTCCTCTAAGCCACACAACACTTTACAGGGAAGGAAGACCCTGTAAATATGCCTATATCCCTAACAGAAAGGAAAGGACTGGGGCAATTAGCTTTAGTTGTGGTTTGGATGACATCAGATAGCCATTTGCTTGTGGAAAAACCTTTCTGATTTCTGGGGCTACTTTCTTCATTGGAAAAGGGTGGGGAATAGGCCACATGCTATCTTAGTTCTCTGTGGACTTTGGTGTAGGATTTCAGAAATCTGAGTGTACAAGCAAATGGGAAAGGTGATTTGATTACAGGAAGAGTTGTTTTGACGTTGTATTTTGTGCTTTGATCTCTACTTCTGTCATCAGCTCATATGCCCTGCTATTTTTTCCTAACTTTCAGCAATAAGAATGATTTTTTCAGCAATAACAATGACTCAGTAACAAAGCATAGTAGAAGACCTATTGAAACATGGCTCCACGGGAAGTCTTGCAGTGACAGATGAAAAGTTTGTGGCCAGTCAGAACATTCCTCTGAAAAATAGAGGACAGAGCACTTGGATCAGTAAAAGGTTGGACTATCTGTTCTGAGTCAGACTGAACCTCCATCCAGATACGAATCGGAATGGGATTGGGGCTGGAAGGGGTGCATCCCAGTCTCCCAGTCTCTTTCACTCTACTTCACCGCAGCGTTCCTGTGAAAAGCTTGACGAACAAGTTCTGTGAAGGAACTCAAACCAGCAGTCAGTGGCAGGGAGGCAGCCACTGATGGTGTTGGTGAGGGAATGCCCCCGACTCATCTCCAAATCATTCCTCAGTCCAAATAGCCCACAGCTGTCATGAAGAATGTGATGGGAGTCCTCTCAGAATCCCAGTTCTGGGTCAACTTTACCCCAAGATCTTTAAGCGGAACTATTTGCAGACCTTCCCGAATGCGTATCTATCCTCTATTATTTTATAACATAGACATATATCAGAAGGGTTCCATTCCCCAGTTTCCCTGGAAAGACCCCCTTTGTAGGCCAAACACAAACACTCAGAGATTAAAAATGCCACCATATTTTGTAAGAATTGAAGATATTCCACTTTGTTCATTCCCATCACCGTGAAGACAACTGTCTGCCACTGTGCGTTTGTCATGTCTCGGTGT
Source organism: Cacajao melanocephalus (assembly GCA_963573385.1). Classification (NCBI taxonomy): domain Eukaryota; kingdom Metazoa; phylum Chordata; class Mammalia; order Primates; family Pitheciidae; genus Cacajao; species Cacajao melanocephalus. The sequence goes on from CAUYLG010001501.1 coordinate 12,390, forward strand.
CCTTCCCTTCAAGTGTCCAATTCTTGTGAATAATAAGAAAATGTACATGAGATCTGAATGCATACAAGTCGCTTAATAAAAGAAATGTAAAATAAAATAAAAAAATAAACCCCTGAAAGTGAAATGTAATTAACAGGTTTAAAAAAAAAAATGCGCCCAGTTTCCGGAGCCTATCACAGCTCACGCCTGGGCGCCGTCCCCCCCGACACTGCTCCTGTTGTGTCAGATAGTGGCAGTGTTGAGCCCAGGAACCCGCGCCGAGCCCGCCGCGCTCCCCGCTGCCGCTCAGTCTTCCGCGGACTCCAGCGCGCAGGAGCCACTGGGCCGCGAGGGCTCCGGGGAGCGGGAGGGGCGCGGGGTGGGGGCGGCGAGGAGTCCCGGATCGCCGTCCACGAACTGTTCTCCTTTTCCCCGGGGAAGAGCCCCACTCCCTTCAATTGACAGAAATTCACCGGGGCAGGGGGGCGGGTGGGGAGAGAGGTCGCTCGCGGCTCGCTACTGGCTGCGCCTCCCCCGGCTCCGGTCTGGGAAACGGCCCCGGGCCCTCTGGGCGAGCAGCGTGGGCACCGGCGCCCCCTGCGAGGAAGAGCGCGGGGTGGCGGTCCCCGCTCGGCTGGGCCGCGCTGCTGCTCCGATCCTCCTCCCTCCCGCGCCCGCACCCTCCCCCTTCCTTTCACTAGGAGTCCGGGACTCGGAGAGGGTGCGGGAGGCAGGCACACCGGCCCGACCCCACTCCAGCGCTCGCCGGGGACGCGGGCGGGCGGCGACGGGACGCAGCGGGGGCGCGGGGCGGGCGCGGCCATGGAGCCGCGGCGGCGGCGGCGGCGGCGGCAACACTAGCGACCGCGGGCGGACGAGCGGGCGGGCAGGGCCGCCGGGCGCCGCGGACCGAACTGCACAGCTCAGCAAAAGCGCCCTAGCCCTCCGCGCGCCGCCTCCTGCGAGCTCAAACCCTGCAACATTTTTAACGCTCCAATCCATCCTTTGAAGAAAAGCAAAAAAAAAAAAAAAAAGAAAAAGAAAAAAAAAGAAAAAAAAAGCCAAAAAAAAAAGCATTGATCGGAGAGACGGGGAGATATATATATATTTATATATATAATTTTTTTTTGGCTCCTGCTAAAATTAGCAGGGCTCGCCGCGCGCCTGTGTGCGAGTGTGTGCGAGTGTGTGTGCGTGCGGGCGTGTGTGTGTGAATGTGATTACTCCAGGACTCCTCGGGCTCCGGAGACGCCATTTTCCCCCTTGATATCTCTCTCCATAAATCGGTGGCGCGGCGGAGGCGGCCGAGTCGGGCGGGAAGCGCGGGGCCGGCCGGGGCGCCCGCCGCTCGCCGCCGCCTCCGCGCGCCCGGGGGCCCCGGCGCCCCCCGAGCTAGGGCGGCCAGCCCGCGGCTCGCCGTTTGACAGATGCTCATCACCATGGAGTTGCCGCAGCAGCACCTTTGGGGGCTCGGGCGAGCGACGGGAGCCGGGATCTGAGCGAGCGCCGGGGCCAGCGGAGCCGGAGCCGCCGGGACATGGGTGAGCACGCGCGGCGACCTTGGCCCGGGAGCCCAGGCGCCCAGCCTCCCTCCGCGCCGCGGGCCCCCGTACGCCCGGAACCGGGGACGACGTGTGTGCCCTGCATGCAAAAGTTCACGTCGCCTTGCTGGGTCTTTGACTTTGCACCGGGCGGGAAGGGGGAGACCGGGCCGAGGGGGCGGGATGCCGGTCCGGGCGAGGTGGCCGGAGATGGGCGCGATTCCGGCTGGCGGGCGGGTGGGCGGTGAGGCTGGCTCAATTGGAGTGGCTCGTTGGTGGCGGCGATGGTGGAAGCTTTGGGCTGGAGGGCTGGAAGCTTATTGAGTTTCGCCTAATCTGATCTCCCCCTTCCCCCCCCCCGCCCCCACCGCCTTTTGCACCCTCCCTCGGTCCTGCAGCCGGCTGGCGGGTTTGGCGTTGGTGGAGTGGACTCGGGAGGGGGAGGGGGTAAGGAAAGGGGTGGGAAGGCAGGATATTTTTTTTTTTTTTTTTTTTTTTTTTTG
>CAUYLG010001507.1:0-22641 GCA_963573385.1 Cacajao melanocephalus
AAAACCACAAAAAAATTTACAAAAAAAAAAAAAAAAAATTTAAAAAAAAAAAAAAAAAAAAAAAAAAAAAAAAAAAAAAAAAAAGTGGTATGGGGGGGATTTTAGTAAAGTTTCAGGATGAAAAATCAATGTACAAAAATCAGCAGCATTTCTATAAACCAACAATGTCCAGGCTGAGAGTGAAATTAAGAAAACAATCCTACTTTGTATGATTTCTTTATAATCACTACAAAGAAAATAAAATACCTAGGAAACCAGCTAACCAAGGGGGTGAAAGATCTCTACAAGGAGAAATTCAAAACACTGTTGAAGGAAATCAGAGACAACATGAATAAATGAAAAAACATTCCATGCTCATAGATTAGAAGAAGCAACATAAAAATGGTCACATTGCCCAAAGCAATTTATAGATTCAATGCTATTTCTATCAAACTGCCAATATCATTCTTCACAGAATTAGAAGAAACTATTCTAAAATTCATATGAAACCAAAAAAGAGCTCAAATAGCCAAAACAATCCTAAGCAAAAAGAACAAAACTGGAGGCACCCGACTACCAGACCTTAAACTATACTATAAAGCCACAGTACCCAAAACAGCTTGTTACTGGTGCAAAAACATACACATAGATAAATGGAAGAGAAAAGAAAACACAGATGAAAAGTGGCACAACTACAACCATCTGATTTTTGACATGGCTGACAAAAATAAGCAATGGGAAAAAGACTTTCTATTCAATAAATGGTGCTGGGATAACTGTCTAGCCATATGCAGAAGATTGAAGCTAGACCACTACTCTTTACTACATGTAAGATATTAACTCAAAATGGATTAAATATTTAAATGTAAAACCTCACACTATAAAAATCCTAAAAGATAACCCAGAAAATATTCTTCATGACACAGCCTTGGCAAAGAATTTTTGATTATGACCCCAAAAGCAATTGCAACAAAAACAAAAATAGACAACTGAGACCTAATTAAACTAAAGAGCTTCTGTACAACAAAGAAACTATCAACAGAGTAAACAAACTACCTAAAGAATGGGGGCAGATATTCACAAACTATGCATCCAACAAAGACCTAATATCCAGAATCTATAGGGAACTTAAAAAAATCAATAAGCAATAAACAAATAAACCCATTTAAAAATGGGAAAAGGACATGAACAGACATGTCTCAAAAGACGACATACAACAAACATATGAGAAAATGCTCACCATCACTAATCATTAGAGAAATTCAAATGAAAACCACAATGGAAAACCATCTCACACAAGTCAGAATGGCTATTACTATTACAAAGTCAAAAAAAAAATGCCTGCGAGGCTGTGGAGAAAAGCAAACACTGTGAAAATGAAAATTAGTCCAGCCACCGTGGAAAGCAGTCTGTAGATTTCTCAAAGAACATAAAACAGAGCTACCATTCAACCCAGTATTCCCATTGCTGGGTATATACCCAGAAGAAATTAATTGTTCTACTAAAATGACACAAGTACTCATATGTTCATTGCTGTGCTATTCACAAGAGCAAAGACATGGAATCAATCCAGGTGTCCATCAATGGTAAACTGGATAAGGAAAATATGGTGTGTGTTCACCTTAGAATGCTACACAGCTGTAAAAATAATGAAATTATGTTATTTGCAGCAACATGGATATAGCAGGAGGCCATTATCTTAAAATAATGTAGGACCAGAAAACCAAATATCACATGCTTTCACTTATAAGTGGGAGCTAAGAACTGAGTACACATAGACATAAAGATGGAAACAATGATCAACACTGGGACTACCAAAGAGGTGAGGGAGAGAGTGATGTGGGCTGAAAAACTACCTATTGGGTACTATGTTCACTACCTAGGTGATGACATCATCTATACCCCAAACCTCAGCATCACACAATAGACCCATGTAACAAACCTGCATATGTACCCCTCTGAATCTAAAATAAATGTTGAAGTTATTTTTATTTAAATAAAAAGCAGGCAGAAAATAAGCATAGTGCATAAAACATACCTTTTCCTTGATTTCTTTTATAATTAAAAATTTATATTTTGCAGAGAGACAATTCACTAAAAAAAAAGAAGCATATTGATAACTATTTTTTTAAAGTTAACATTACTAATAAAGAAATGCAAATTAAAGACACAGTGGAGATTAATTTTCTAACATCGGAAAAGGATGAGCATCCCCAGTGCTGAGGATGTTGTGGTGAAACAGGCTTTCACAGAGTCCTAAGGGAATTTATACTGATATCATCATTTTGGAAGTCATTTGAGCAATACAAATTAGTAACCTTAGAACAGTTCATATACCTTGACTAGTTTTATTTTGTTTCACCAGAGAAAACCTAAATGTTTAATATCACAGCTATGCTTGAGGGCAGTATCTATTAACGACAAGATGGGCCATTATGAAACTATTATGTTTCTTAAGAGTTCTTAATGCGTGGAAAATGGTTATGATATAATGCTAGTTTAAAAGAGAATATAAATTATATTTTCAATAATATGAATAGAAGGACAGAAATAGATCAAAATGTCAATAGTGACCATCTAAAGGTAATGAAATAAGGGTGATTTCTATTCATTCTCTCTTACATGTTTTATATATTCTTCTGCAGTAAGTGTGCTTAGCTTTTAAAATATAAAACTAAGGCCAGGCCCAGAGGCTCACACCTGTAATTCCAGCATTTTGGGAGGCTAGGGCAGGAGGATTGCTTAAAGCAAGGAGTCTGAGATCAGCTTGAGCAACAAAACAGAATCCTGACTCTACCAAAAAAAATCTTAAATTTTAGCCGGGCATATCACATGCCTGTAGTCCTAGCTACTCAGAATGCTGAGGCAGAAGGATCACTTAAATCCAGGAGGTTGGGGCTGTAGTGAGCTACAATCATGCCAGCGCCCTTCAGTCTAGTTTACAGAATGAGACCCTGTCTGTAAAAAATACATAATAATAATAAATATATATTTAAAGTTACAAATTTAAAGTCCCTAAGTTAAAAAATGAGGAAATGTTCCAGATATTAAAAGGCAAAGGAGACATGATAATTAAATGCAATTTGTGATCCTGGGTTGGATCCTTTGCTAGAAAAAGAACATTAGTACAACAAAGGGAGAAATTTTAATAAGGTCTTTAGATGAGATAATGGTATTGTATCAATGTTTGATCATTGTACTCTGATTATAAAATCTGTTAATACTTGGAAAATCTAGGAGAAGGGTATATAAGAAATAACTGTACTAATTTTCCAACAGTATGAAATTAATTCAAAATGAAAGGTTGAAAATAAAAGTATAGTGCCTGAAGTCTAGTAAAAACTCTACCATGTAATAATCAAAATGCTTATCAACTGATGGTAATTAACAAAATATAGCATGTCCTTACCTGCACAATAGAATGTTATTCATCTCTAAAAAGAACTGAAGTACTGCTATAGGCTGTAATAGGATAAACCTTGAAAACATGCTACATGAAAGACCCCAGGCACAGAAGATCACACTGTATGAGTGCATTTATGTGAAGTGTCCAGAATGGACCGAAACATATATAGAGAAAGTAGATTAGTACTTGACAGGGGTTGGGGCTCAAGGGGAATGGAGAGTGACTGCTCATGGATATGGGGTGGCTTATGGGGGTGACAAAAATGTTCTCAGATTAGATAGTGGTGACAGTTACACTAGTCTGTAAATATATTAAAAACTTCTGAGCTGTTATACTTTAAGTGAATGAATTTTATTGTGTGTATTATACCTCAGTAAAGTTGTGTTTCTTTTTAACAGTGCTTGGTGCATAGCAAATTCTCTAAAAATGTGGCCAGTGATGATGACGTCATGATCATTAGTACTACCACTACTGTTGTTTTAGTTTTCTTCTCACTGGCCTTTCCAGCACTAACTTGTAAAGCTATAAATAGGCTATGGGAGAATGAATGACTTATTTGTTAACTGTCTTATTCTGTCCACTGGAGAACCAGAAAGTCTCCCTCACCCTTAACTAAGGAAAGACCAAGAGTCAAAAGAAGACCCATTTCAGTTGTAAGCACCAATGAAAATGCTAGAAAACAAAGGCAAAGTATGACCCCGAAATGAGAAATGAATCTTTTATAGATTGGTTTTGTCTTTCTACTTACTAAACAACCAATTAAGATTTATTTTTGCACTTTTCAAAGGGTTTCACTCCTGCCATTTATCCTTCTTTAGCCCTCAATTCATCAAGGAAGAAATGCTGCAGATTGACCAGGCTGACAAAACTTGAGAGTTTTCATAGGAAAAGGCCTGAGGAAAACTCTAAAGGTCTTTGCATGCCAGGAAGGAAGAGCTTATCACATATACAGGTGGTACCCTGTGCAAGTACACATTCTATTCCTTGTTGCTTGCAGATCATCCTGTACCTCCAGGTTTGGCTTTGAACTACAAGTAGAAATGCTGAAGCTGAGTGAATATTAATTTCTCTCAGATCTCAACGTAGGCTCAGAGGACCAAGGCTGCCATTAATCTAAAGAACCTCCTAACACAGTATTTGGCTTGGATTTATGAGAGGGCTTTGAAGCTTGCTAAATGTTGGTAATGACCCCAAGTCCCTGATTATTGTGAATGAAGCAAAGCCAAAGAAAATTATGCTGAAGGCTGAGCACAGGTGGAGTTAGCCCTGTAGTGTCACAATCAAAACTTACAACAACTGTTCCAATTTGCAAGACCTTTACGTAGCTTCCATGAAATTAATAAATGTCCATAAAGGTCTCTTCAAGAGGAAGCTTTGACATTTTGGGAGGAGTTGGAGTAAGGAGAAGATCAAATGAAATTGCACTCTGGCGCTTCATTCTTAACTAATTTGTTCTGAATATCCTCCAGTCATACATGTGAGATATGACATCTGAGGGCAAAGGGCTACAGTTCAGAGATAAAACAAGTTGAAAATATTTAAAGTACTTGCCAAGGAGAAGTGCTCATCTGATAAAAATTTAGACAGGAAGGATGCCAAAGACCAGAAGACACACAATTGAGAGATATGATGAGGTGACTGCTTCTCCAGCTGTCAGACTTGTCAATGATGTGAGGATGCCAGATTTTAACTCAAATGCAATGTCAGCCCAAGAGCTGACTCTATTTACATGCATGGTTCTTATTAAGAAAGTACTAGGACTTAGTCCCAGCTATAAATATCCTACAAATAGCCATTTCAAGATATAAACTTGCTGGTTGGTTTGTTTCCTCATCAAAAATAGAACTGAAGTAGGAGGAAGAAAATACAATTTCGCACCTTCACCATCTCTCTACTGAAGAGAGTCAGTGGGGTATACTTAAGCTGAAGTGGTGGGCCTGGTGGCAGACATGACCTAAAGAAGAGGGGGTGTGAATTGTCTTGAGAAAGGCAAATGTTTTCATATTTGTCTTTAAGTTTCCTACAAGAAAACAAGGAAAAAGAGTGGCACTTCTTCTCCTCCATAATTTTGGAATGTCAAACCAGATCACGATTCTGTGTTATCAAAACACTAGTCATATAGACCTGGGCACACATAAACTACACAAATGTGGACAACACTAGGTTCCTTCTGTTTGCCTAAAATATATAAGAGAAATGTATAAAAAGAAAGTTTGAAATATTTTTAAGGGGGAGAAAATAAAGGTGAGGGCCATGGAAGCACATCCCCTCAGTGAAGAGGTGACAAGGAAGTAGGTGAAGGAAGATATTTGAAAGCTAATGCAATTCTCATTATTATATGCCTTTTAACTTTCCTTCAAATCATCATTTTCCCTATTATAATCCACAAAACTGACCATATGAATCTGTTCATTGCCTTGGAAGACAAGAAACCTACCTAACACCCTACCACCAATACACAGTTAAAGAATAGAGGGAATCTTTTCTTAGACCATTAAAAAGTCATCATTACAATATCAATACCACTTTCTTGTTGTTATGCCTGCCAATCCAGTGCTCTTTCACTTTTAAGCAGAGTATAACCAGGCCTTTTGAAACGCTGACTTATTAGTCAGACATGCAGATTCTTCTTGGTGTGATAAACACCCCAACACCCATATGATCCAAAAGGCAATGTCCTCAAAGAAAGCATCAGCCAGGTAACTCAGGAAATTCTTGACTTCTTTACAAGGATAACTTTGTCTATGTCTCTTTTGCTTACAGGCAGTAGAGTTTGAAATGTAATAATCAAGACCTAAAAAGCTTCAAAAACATACTAAATCAAAAGAGAGTTTTATGATACTTTCTATTCCAACCAGATAAACTAACAGGAATCACTTTCCTACCCACCACCCACCCAAATGAAACAACTAAAACGTTGAACAAAATATATGAAAGACATTGGATATAGAGCAACATAGGACAGTGTGTCCTAATAGAGGGAAAACAAATAAGATATTCTCAAGCATTGCTTCAGGTTGTAGCCTGGAGAGAATTTCTAGGTGACAACACAGAATGGGGACCGAGGTGGAGCTTAGTCTCTCTGAATTGAGAAGACAGAGCTGGGAGGGTTAGATGACTACATCTCAATAGGCAGATTACTGGAGCAGATAGATCTATATCAAAAAAGCTCTGGAAAGTTGAAGAGAGTTCCTGCAAATCTTCAGCTGAGTATTAGTCAGGGGATGTATGTGAGGCAATTACATGAGTCTTTAGAAAAGAGCTAGAAGAAAACTATCTGAAAGGACCAGAGGAAACAATCCTCAGATATTACACAGACCTGGGAATAGTTCATATTCCCACCACCTTGAGTGAAAAATCTAGTAAACCATGGTGCATTGAGTACAAGATCCAGAAGGGTATTGGCTCCATATAGTGGGGGCAAAATTAGCTGTACATTAAGGCTGTTTTTGTTCCAACTAACAAGTCTTGAAAGACAATAAGTTATAAAGTAAATAAGTAAAATAAAAGGCAGGTAAGCTGGAAAAGAAAAAAAAACAGTCTCTGTTAGCAGGCAGCATAATTGTCTACATAAAACACTTCAAGGAGTTGATAAAAGAACTCCTAGAACTAATAAGAAAGTTCAATAAAGTATCAGGACACAAATTAACACAAATACATTGATTACATTTTCTAAATACTAGAAATGGAAAGGTGGAATCTGAAATAACCATGTAATACAATTTACAATTATCAAAAATATATGAAACACTTAGGTATAAATCTAATAAAGTATATATGGAATTTGTATTTCAATTATAAAATTCTGAAATTTTATAATTTCAAGTGAAAGTTATTTTAAAAGACCTAAATACTAAAAGACGTATACCATGTTCATGAATTGCAAGGCTCAATATACTGTGAAATTGTTGTATAAAAATATTTTTTCGTATAAGATCTATAGGTTTAATGCAATGCCTATCAAAATCTCAACAAATTCTTTATAGACATGAACAAACATATTTTTGAATTTATATGGGAAAGAAAAGGAAGAATAAAGTAGGAGAAGTCTCTCTTCTCAAAGTCATGGTTTATTATATATGTCTAATAATCAATAGTATTGGTGGCAAGATAGATACATTAGTCAATGAAACAGTATATAGAACCCCAAAAAATTCTACACAAATATGATCAATCATTTTTTAAATAAAGGAACAAATAATTCAATGGAAGAGAGAGAGACTTTACAATAAATTATGCTGGGGCAACTGGACATTCATCAGCAAAACAAAAAAAAAACATAAGAAATTAAAAGAACCTACATCAAAACCTCACACTTCATACAATTTTAGCACAAGAGATTATGCACTTACTATATGAAAGATACTGTGACATTGTTAAGAAAGACACAAAGACAAAGAATATTTTCTGGGCCAAAATAAAGTTAGAAGTCAGTGACAGAAAAATAACTGCAAATCCCAAAATATTTAGAAACAAAATATTAAATAGAGACATAACTCTAAGTCCAAAAAACTTAAATTAGAAAATATTTTAAATGAATTGCAAATTAAAATACAAAATATCAAAATTGTGGGATGCAACAAAATATTACTTAGAGAAAAGTTTTATTATTAGCAGTCATATTAGGAAAAAAAAAGAAAGATCCCAAATCAATGACTGCATTTCCACCTTTATAAACTATAAAAGAGGAAATTAAACACTAAGTAAGCAATGGAGAAATAATAATAAAGAATAAAAATCCATAATACTGAGAACAACAAAGAAAGATCTATGAAACCAAAGTTGGCCTTGAGAAAGATTTAAACACCATATAACTTTAGCCAGATTCAATCAGAAAAAATAAGAAAATAGGTAAATTATCAATATCAGGAATGAATGAGCTAACATCACTCTATGGAAATTTAAGAGGTAATAAGGGGACACTGTAAACAATTTCATGTCAATAATTTTAACAACTAATAAGATAATTGACAATTTTTTTTTAAATTACAAAACATCAATGTTCATTCACAAAAACTGTGTAGCCTGTGTAATATCATGTACTTAAAAAAAATTAGTTAAAAACTCTACCTACAATCAGAAAAATGACAAGAATGGCCACTTTCCCACTTCTGTTCAACATATAACTGGAGATTTAAACCAGTGCCATAAGGAAATAAACAGAAACAAAAGACAACTACATTGGAAAGAAATAGAGCTGCTATAATCAGCTATATAGAAAAATCACACCAAATGTGCAAAAGAATCTACTAGAACTACAAAATGAGTTTATTAAAGTAACATAATACAAAATCACCATATAAAAATCAATTAAATGTACATATAAAACCAATACATTATCAGAAATCAAAGAATAGCATAGAAATATGAAATTAAGGGATCAATGTATAACCCAAAAGCTATAAAATATTGCTGAGAGAAATAAATCTAAAAACAAGGAAATATACTGTGTGAATCAATTGGAAAAATAAATATAATTAATATTTTAATATTATCCAAATTTTTCTATAGGTTTAACATAATCCCCATCAAAATCCTAGCTGGAATTTTTTTAGACATTGGCAAACTGATTCTAAAATTGCCATAGAAATGCAAGGGATCTAAAATAGCTGAGACAACTTCAAAAACATTGAACAACTTGGAGAACTTACTCTGATTTATTTAAGACTAAATATAAAGCTATAAAAATGAAGACTGTGCTATTGACATTAAGAAAGAAATATAGGTTAATGAAATAAAACAGAACATTAGAAATATACTCACATGTATATGTATATAATTGAATAGCATTTTACAAAGATGTCAAGGTAATTCAATAGGCAAATGATATGGGACCATTCCTGATTCTAGGCTTTGGCTCTTTGATGGCATTTCTGGACCTGCCCTGAGACAGAGTGGCAACTCATTGCCCTGATGAATGGGTCCCAGGCCTGGCAGCCTTCACCACAAGCTGACCAAAGAGCCCTTCAGCCTTAAGTGAATATTGGTAGTAAACTGGCAGTACTCCTCATGGGCCTGTGGTAATGGTGACAATTGCGAGAGGCTCATCTGCCCGTGAAAAGGGAAGGGAAGAGTGGAAACAACTCTGTTTCATGGTTTGAGTGCCAGCTTGGGTTCAGTAAATAAAGCACCAGGTAGATTGCTAAGGTTTTTTATTTTAATCACTGACTCCGAGATGGTATCTCTGGACCCACCTGTGTCCTGGAGGAACATGAGTCTGGCTGGCTTTACATCTGCTTACTGTAGAACCAAAATCTCACTTTGAATTGTAATAATTTCCACATGTCAAGGGCAGGACCAGGTAGAAATAATAGAATTATGGGGGTGGTTTCCACCATGCTGTTTCTGATGATACTGAATTAGTTCTTACAAGATCTGATGGCTATATAAAGGGCTTCCTTCTTCACTTGGCACTCATTCTCTCTCCTTCTGCCCTGTGAAGAGGCACCTTCTGCAATGATTTTAAGTTTCCTGAGGCCTCCCCATCCATGCAGAATTGTGAGTCAATTAAACCTCTTTCCTTTATAAATTACCCAGTTGCAGGTATTTCTTTATAGCAGTATAAAAACAAACTAATACAAGGTCTAACCCAGCACAGTTCCAGTGGTTGTGGTGGCTCAGCATATACATAGAGAGACTCCATTTGTTTGGGGGGAAAAGGAAGGGAAGAGAAAAAGAGTCTTTGCCTAGTAAATCAGAAAATCTTTCCATCTCTTACCCAAGACCATCTTGATCTCTGTGAGTCTGCAAGAAGCAGTGTTATGGGCTTGGCATGTCCCTTAATGTAGATATGGCTTAGATTACACCACTCAAATCTCATCAAATACCTGGAAAGCCTATCCAAGAAGGATGGGTACAAACAAGCCCAGGCTATGAAGACTATAATAAATATCTACCACTTCAATGCCCAGACAATGACTAACATCCTCAAGGATTGAGACACTCCAGGAAAACATGACCCCACAAAATGAACTTAATAAACCATCAAGGATCAATTCTGGAGAAACAGAGATATGTGACCTTTCAGACAGAGAATTCAAAGGAGCTGTTTCAAGGGAGCTCAAAGATATTCAAGATAACAAAGAGAAGGAATTGAGAATTCTATCAGATAAATTTAGCAAAGAAATTGAAATACCTTAAAAGAATCAAGCAGAAATTCTGGAGTTGAAAAATGCAATTGACATATAGAATGCATCAGAGTCTCCTATCAGCAGAGCTGATGAAGCAGAAGAAAGAATCATTGAGCTTGAAGACAGGCCATTTAGAAATATATAGTAAGAGAAGATAAAAGAAAAATAATTTAAAAATAATGAAGCACACCTATAAAATCTAGAAAATAGCCTCAAAAGAGCAAATCTAAGAGTAATTGGTCTTAAAGAGGAGGTAGAGAAAGAGACTAGAGTAGAAAGTTTACTCAAAAAAATAATAACAGAGGACTTCCCCAAACGAGAAAGCTATCAATATTCAGGCAGAAGAAGGTTATAGAACACTAAGAAGGTTTAACCCAAAGAAGACTACACCTCAAGATGTTTAATAATCAAACCCTCAAAGGCCATGGATGAAGAAAGGATCCTAAAAGTAGCTAGAGAAAAGAAAAAAATAATACACCATGGATCTGCAATACATCTGGCAAAAGACTTTTTAGCAGAAACCTTTACAAGTCAGGAGAGAGTGGCCTAATATTAATTTAAAGTGTCAAAGGAAAAATAAAAAACTTTTACGCTAGAATAGTATATCTAGTGGAAATGTCCTTCACATGAAGGAGAACTGAAGACTTTCTAAAACAAAAGCTGAGGGATTTCATCAACACCAGACTGTCCTACAAGAAATGCTAAAAGGAGTTCTTCATTCAGGAAAAAAAGGCTGTCAATAAACAATAAGAAATCATATTAAGGTACAAAACTCACTGGTCATACTAAGTACACAAAGAAAACACAGAATATTATAACACTGCAATTGTGGCGTATAAACTATTCTTATTGTAAGTAGGAAGACTGAAAGATGAATGAACCAAAAATAGTAACTACGACAACTTTTCAACACACAGATAGTACAATACAACATACATAGAAACAAACAACAAAGTAAAAAGCAGAGGGGAAAAAGTTAATGTGCTGCACTTTTATTAGTTTTCCTTTTGTTTGTTTACACAATCAGTGTTAAGTTGTCATCAGTTTAAAATATTTGCAAGCCTCATAGTATTTGTAACCTCAAATGAAAAAATATACAACAGATAAAAAAAAAATAAAAAGCAAGATGTTAAATCATACCAAAAGAAAAAATCACCTTCACTAAAAGACAGCAAGAAAAGAAAAGAAGGATGAAAAGACCACAAAACAACCAGAAAACAAATCACAAAATGCCAGGAGCAAGTCTCTGCTTATCAATAATAATACATGTAAATGGACTGAATTCTCCAATCAAAAGACATAGAGTGGCTGAATGGATTAAAAAAAAAACAATAATATGTTGTCTACAGAAAATATACTTCAGCTATAAAGACAAATATAGACTGAAAATAAAGGTATGGAAAAAGATATCCTATGCCAATGGAAACCAAAAATGAGCAGGAGTAGCTTTACTTATATTAGATAAAATAGATTTTAAGACAAAGACTGTAAGAAGAGACAAAGGTCACTATAATGAAAACGGGTCAATTCGGCAAGAGGACACAACAATTTTAAATATGTATGTGCTGAACACTGGAGTACAGAGATATATGAAGCAAATATTAGAGCTAAAGAGACAGAGAGAGAGAGACCCTAATACAATGATAGCTGGAGACTTTAGCACCTCACTTTCTCTGACACAATGGAATAAAACTAGAAATCAATAACAAGAAGAATTACGGAAACTATACAAACACATAGAAATTGAATAATATGCTCCTGGAATGACCAGTGGGTCGATGAATAAATTAAGAAATAAATTCGTTATTTTATTATCAAGAAATACCTGAGACTGGGTAATTTATAAAGGAAAGAGGTTTAATTAACTCACAGTTCTGCATGGCTGGGGAGGCCTCAGGAAACTTATAATCATGGCAGAGGGCACCTCTTCACAGGGCAGCAGGAGACAGAATAACTGCCAAGTGAAGAGGGAAGCCCCACATATATATACGAATATATATATATGGTCATATTAAGTACACAGAGAATATATATACACAGAGAATACATATTTATTCTCTGTGTACTTAGTATGACCAGTGAATTTTGCACCTTATAACTCACTGGTCATACCAAGTACACAGAAAAACACAGAATATTGTAACACTGCAATTGTGGCGTGTAAACTATTCTTATCCTAAGCAGGAAGACTGAAAGATGAATGAGTACCTATAGTATGTATATTATTGGGGAACAGATAGTGTTTGGTTACATGAGTATGTTCTTTAGTGGTGATTTGTGAGATTTTGGTGCACCCATCACCCAAGCAATATAACTTAAACATTTTTTAAATGAATGATAATGTAAGCACAATATACCAAAACCTATGAGACACCGTGAAAGCAGTACTAACAGGGAAGATATAGCTATAAGCTCCTATGTCAAAAAAGAAGAAAAACTTCAAATGAATAACCTAAGAATGCATCTGAAAGAAACTAGAACAAGAGCAGCAAAACTCAAAATTAGGAGAATAAAATAAACAATAAAGATCAGAGCAGAAATAAGTAAAATGGAAATGCAAAATCAATACAAAAGATCAATGAAATTACAACTTGATTTTTTTTTGAAAAGGTAAAGAAAATTGACAAACCTTTAGCCAGACTAAGAAAAAAAGAGAAAGACCAAGATAAATGAAATCAGAGATGAAAAATGAGACATTACCATTGATACTGCAGTAATTTAAAGGATAATTGCTACTACGAGCAACTATATGCCAATAAATTGGAAAGTCTAAAAGTTATGGAAAAATTTCTAGATATATATCACCTACCAAAATTGAACCATGAAGAAATAAAAATCTGAACAGACCAATAACAAGTAACACAATAGAAGCTGTAGTTAAAAAGTCTCCCAGCAAAGAAGGCCTGGGACCTGAGGGCTTTACTGCTGAATTCCATCAAACATTTAAGAAGAAGAAATACCAGGCCTATTCACACTATTACAAAAAATAGAGGAAGGAATACTTCCAAACACATGCTATGCTAATTCTATTATCAGATTCTGATAACAAACCCTGATACCAAAATCAGAGGAAGACACATTAAAAAAAGAAAACTATATGCCAATATCCCTGATGAATATCTAGGTAAAAATCCTCAACAAAATACTGCAAACCAAATTCAACAACACATGAAAAAGGTCATTCATCATGACCAAATAGGATCTGTCTCATGGATTCAAAGATGGTTCAACATACACAAACCAATATGATAATCAAAATGACTGACCATACCAAGTGTTGGTGAGGATTTGGAGCAACTGCAACTCTTAGACACTGCTGGTGGAAATACAGAATGATACACTTCCTTTAGAAAATAGTTTAGCAGTTTTTTAAAAAATTAAATGTAAAAGTGCCATATGAAAGCATTTGTACACTAATGTTCATGGCTGCTTTTTAATAAAGTTAAAAATTGGACTGTCATAAATGCCCATCAAAATGTGAAGAAACAAACTATTGTATATCTACCCAATGGAATATATGTCAGCAATATTTTTAAATGAACTACTAACACACATAACATGGTTCAATCTCAAAATAATTATATTGAAAGAAGCCAGAACAAATAGTATATATTGTATTTTTTATATAATAGTCTAGAAAATGTGAAATAATCTATAACAAGATAAGTCAGATTAGTGATTTCTCAGAGATGGGGCAGGCTAGGAAGGAGTAAGTAATTTCAAGGGGCATTAGGGAAACTTGGGGGGGATAATTTCTCATATATATAATATGTCCAATTTTATTCAATTGTCTGCTATAAATATGTGTAGTTTATTTTTCAATAATAGTTCTACATAGCTATAGAAAAAGAAGAGAAAAACAGGTAATTTTTTTTTTCTGTTATACAATTTTTATTGAAGCACCATGAATATCTCCAAAAATAAGTGAAAGTTCATAAAACTGGACTTGTAGTTACAGATACAGTATTTTCAGACAGCATTTAAAAAACTGTGAACCACCTGGAGAAATGAGAAGTAAATCATGCAGTATGAACACCTACTATTTCTAGGTTCTGTATATGGTGTCATTCTGTTATCACACACAGTCTACTAGATTATTATCCTTAATTTAGAAATAAGGAAACTGATGGCTAGAGAGATCAAGTTACCATAAATTTGGTAATATTAATGGTGTAGACATTAAGAGAATAGAGTCCAGAACACAGGGTTTTAAATCCCAGCTCTTTCACTTAGTAGCTGTGTGATCTTGGGGAAGTTGCTTAACCTATCTATGTAAAATGTTTAAAACACTATTTGTGTTTGGCATATAGAAAAAACTTAGTGGAAGTTAGTTTTAGTTTTTTGTTTTTTCTCTCACTTCTCAATTCCACTAATAGATTGTAAATTCTTGGAAGGTGTGTCTTATATTGACCCTACCTTAAACATACAGACATGCCAGAATCACTCAAATCCAGTCTAATTAAATCATCTGGAGTTTACTTTGGTATTCCCTTATCTTAAGGTATCATCATCCTCACATGCATCCAAAATACTTCCTCTGAGTCATCTTTTAACATACTCCTTCTTCACCTTTCAGGGCTAATCTGTTCCCAGGTGGCCTCCTTACCTCCACAATATCTCCTTTATTTCCTCTATAATTTTCATTTCTATTGCCTTGGCCCAACTTCAAGCCCCCAATATCTTTTGCTTACAATAATGTAACTATCTACTGGTCTCTTTAACTTTCATGACTTAGGGATTCATCACCATCTATAAGTAATGTCTTAAGTCTTTATTGTATATAGGAATATAGAATGCAAACCTAGAAATCAAGATTCAAGAGGCCAAAGTTAAGGCCTAGAAATGTACACATTCAACATCCTTCACACAAGGACTTGATGCAGCTGGATCATGCACCACACTTTCATCATCACTGTTCTTAATGTTATGAATGCCCAAGAAAGAAAACTTTCCATCTTACCTAAAGTTTAAGTAAGAGTAAATTGCCCTTAATCTACATATCTAGCAACATAATACTAGCCTGTTCATCTTTAGCATCTTTATTAGCTGTCCAAGTAGAATTAGTTAAAACTGTATCTGGGAGCCCCCAAAACTAAAGAATATTCATTTTTCCCTTCTCTTCTTTTCTCTTCTAGACCTCTCTCAAGGCCAGTGATATCCAGAGACCAGAGCTTCCATGGCAGCTGTGGCTATGGCAGCTGTATAATAGCGTAAAACCTAGAAAGAGGACTTGTATTTTTAGATAGAGTTACCAGGAAAGTAGCCTCTGTTGTCCAAAGAGTGAGGAGAGAGTATCCATTACTTTTCTCCATTACTTTTCTCTTTTTTGTTTTAATTCCCACTACATCTCCCCAAACAAGCTCCCAGTAAGAATCTAAAGAAGGTCCCCACTGTATGACAGTGCAGAGGACTAAAACCCTGAAATAAACCCAATTTTTAGCCAAAATAATCAAAAAAAGGGATGCTTAGAAGTCCTAAATTGTAGGAGAAACCTAAGAGAGAGCTAGATAACAGAGTCCTCTAATTTTGTGTATGATATGGCATAAGATGCAGAATCAAACTTGATCTATACACGTGTAGCACCGAGCCAAAAAACAAAACAAATAAAAACAAAAACCACTGCAGTGAAGGTATCCAGAATGATCCACAACATAATCCATGGCCCAAGTCCTAGACTAAGTCTTGACTGATGCATACACTGGGCAGCTTCAGGAAATATAACAAAGGCTCTGCAAACTTTATTGATATTGGAATCACCACCTACAGAAGGCAAAACAGAACTTGTGGTATGAATCTCACTGGGTGGATTGCCTGCTTTTAAAAATATTCTGCATATCAGAGGCTATTAACAAGAAACTTAGCCTCATACACGTGTTACAAAAATGTCACCTCTGGTTTCAAACAAGATGGAGTAAGCACATGTCACTCTATTTCCCCCATATCTGTAATTAAAAACTCTGCAGTAAAATGCATAATGAAGCATCTGTCAAATTCTGAAAGGGATCACAACAGGATAAGTGAATAAGGATCTCAGTACTCAAAGAAAGATTCAGTCAGCTCTCTGTTTGGCTTTTTCTGTTTGTATTGTTTTGTTTTTGCCTTTTATACATCCTAGCCTGGGAGCTACAGCAGTCCCAAACTAAAACTTCTAACAGATGCAGTAGTAAAAGCCCATAGAGAGAAACAGAATAAGAATTACAATTGATGTCTCATCAGAAACTATGCAAGCAAAAAGAGGTACTTCTATATTCAGTGGCATTATCCTTCAATAGTAAATAAAAAATAAAGACTCTCACAAACAAATCAAAAAATGCATTGCCAGTAAACTTATTCTATGAGAAATGTTAAAAGAATTATTTAAGGAAAAAGAAAATGACAAATGTCATAAATCCAGATAGACAAGAAGAAAGGAAGAGTGTTGGAGAAGGAATAAACAAAGGTAAATTAAGTATTTTTTTTTTAAAATTAATTGATCTAAAAGATAACTTCTTGGTTAATGTACTAATAGTAGCACTGTATTTGGTGATAATGGTTTATGGATAAGTGAAATGAATGACAGCAATTTCATATAGAGTAAATGGAATAATTGTGAATACTCTGCTACATGGTACCCACACTATCCATAATGCTATTTGCAGTTGAACTTAGAATAGCTGTCAATGTATATTACAAACTTTACAAAAGTCAACCAATACAAAAAATTTTTAAAGAAATATAGTTAATATGATAAAAGAGGAGATATACAGAATCATATAAAATGCTGAATCAAAAATAGGGCAGGCAGAAAAAGAGGGGACAAAGAAACAAAGAATGAGTTCAGTAAGTGGAAAAGTTACAAACACAGTAGATCTTAATCCAACTATATCAGTAATCACTTCAAATGAGAATAACCTAAATATACCAATTATAAGAAAGAGATTATCAGCCAGGCATGGTGGCTCATGCCTGTAATCCCAGCACTTTGGGAGGCTGAGGCAAGTGGATCATGAGGTCAGGAGATTGAGACCATCTTGGCCAACATGGTGAAACCCCATCTCTACTACAAATACAAAAAAAAAAAAAAGTTAGCTGGGCATGGTGGCACATGCCTGTAGTCTCAGCTACTTGGGAGGCTGAGGCAGGAGAATCACTTGAACCCAGGAGGCAGAGATTGCAGTGAGCTGAGATTGCACTCTAGCCTGGTAACAGAGGGAAACTCTGTCAAAAGAAAGAAAAGAAAGAAAGAGAGAGAGAGAGAGAGGGAGGGGGAGGGAGGAGAAAAGAAAGAGAAGAGAAGAGAAAATAAAAGAAAAGAGATTATAAAAGTGGATAAAAAAACAAGACCCAATTACATGTGGTCTGTAAGAAAACTATTTTAAATGTAAATTCAGAGATAGGTTGAAAATGGGATATGTAAACATATGCTATGCTAATAAAAGAAAGCCGTACTAGATACATTAATTTCAGACAAAGCTGACTTTTAGTAAAGGAAAATTATCAGAGAAAAAGAGGGACATTATACAATGGTAAAAGAGTGAATTCTACAGGAAAGTGTAGCAATACTTATCATATATACACCTGACAACAGAGCATCAAAATACATGAGGCAATAAGTGCTAAGACTGCAAGGAGAAATAAATAAATAGAAAGAAATCCAATTATAGTTAGACATAAAATGTCTCTATCTGCGTATGACATGATTGTCTATATAGATAACCTAATAGAATTTACAGAAAACTACATAAAACTAAAACAACTGATACAAGATGGCTGAATAGGAACAGCTCTGGAGAGCAGTTCCCAGCAAGAACAATGCACAGGGTGAGCGAACATGGCATTTCCAAACAAGTTATTACTACCCACAGACCAGGAGATTCCTGGGCTGAAAAGTGCCACGAATTTCCACCACAGCTGTTTCAGCCGGCACAGTGGGTTTCCACACAAAAACTAACATAAATCTGGGTGGCCATTTCAATTGGTGCCTGAAATGCCTGGGAGACAGAGCTACCCATTCAACTGAAAAAAAGGGGGATGAAACAGGGAGCCAGTCGATCTGGCTTGGCAGGTCCCACACCCACAAAGACTAGCAATCTGAAACACTCTGGATTGAGAGTTTCGCAGCAAGCACAGCTGGACCCAGGATGGTCCAACTCTCTTGGGGGAAAGGCAGCCACCATTACTGAGGCAGTCTACCACTACCGAGGCAGCCCGCCATTACCGAGGCAGTCCACCATTACAGTGGCAGTTCGCCATTACTGAGGCAGACCGCCATTACCAAGGCAGTTCTAACTACACCTCTATAAACAAAATCACAAGGAAGTTCACACAGCAGCTGGGCAGAGCCCATACCAACTCAGCAATGCTTCTGCTGGCAGACTGTGACTAGGCTACCTCCTTGCTGGGCAGGGCAACTCTGAAAAAAGGCAGCAGCACATCAGGAACTTACAAATAAACCCCACCTTCCCAGGACAGAGCACCTGGGAAAAAAGGCAGTTACAAGTTCCGCTGCAGCATACAAAAACGTGCCTGCCCAGCAGCTCTGAACAGAACAATGGAGCTCACAGCTCAGCACCTGAGCTCCTATAAGGGACAGACTGTTTCCTCCAGCAGCTCCCTGACCCCTGTATATTGAAAGAATCACCTCATAAAGGAGAGCTCAGGCTGACATCTGGCAGGTATCCTTCTGGGATGAAGATAACAGAAGAAACTGGCAGCAACCCTTACTGTTCTGCAGCTGCTGCATGTGATCCCCAGCCAAGCAGGATCTGAAGTGGAACTCTAGCAGTCCTACAGCAGAGAGGCCTGAATGTTAGAAGGAAAACTAAAAAACAGAAAGAAGTAACTTCATCATCAACACAAAGGACATCCACTCAAAGACCCCATCCGAAAGTCACCAACTACAAAGACCACACGTAGATAAATCCACAAAGATGGGAAGAAACCAGTGCAAAAAGGATGAAAACACCCCAAACCAGAACACCTCTCCTCGTCCAAGGGACCACAACTCATCACCAGTAAAGGAACAAAGCTGGATGGAGAATGAGTCCTGATGAATTGACAGAAACAGGCTTCAGAAAGTGAGTAATAACAAACTTCTCTGAGCTAAAAGAACATGTTCTAATCCAATGTAAAGAAACTAAGAACCTTGAAAAAAGGTTTGACAAAATGCTAATGAGAATAAACAGTTTAGAGAAGAATATAAATGAACTGATGGAGCTGAAAAACACAACAGAAGAACTTCGGCAAAGCATACACAAGTTTCGATAGTCGTATCAACCAAGCAGAAGAAAGGATATCAGAGATTGAAGATCAACTAAATGAAATAAAATGAGAAGGCAAGATTAGTGAAAAAAGTGAAAAGAAATGAACAAACCCTCCAAGAAATACGGGATTATGTGAAAAGACCTAATCTGCATTTGATCAGTATACTTAAATGTGACAGGGAGAATGAATCCAAGCTGGAAAACACTTTCAGGATATTATCCAGGCGAACTTCCCCAACCTAGCAAGGCAGGCCAATATTCAAGTTCAGGAAATACAAAGAACACCACAAAGATATTCCTCAAGAAGAGTAACCCCAAGGCACATAATCGTCAGATACACCAGGGTTGAAATGAAGGAAAAAATACTAAGGGCAGCCAGAGAAAGGTCAGGTTACCCACAAAGGGAAGCTCATCAGACTCCCAGTGGATCTCTTGGCAGAAACCCTACAAGCCAGAAGAGAGTGGGGGCCAATATTCAACATCCTTAAAGAAACTTTCAACCTAGAATTTCAGTCCCAGCCAAACTAAGCTTCATAAGTGAAGGAGAAATAAAATCCTTTACAAACAAGCAATTACTGAGACTTCAACACCACCAGGACTGCCTTACAAGAGCTCCTGAAAGAAGCGCTAAACATAGAGGGGAATAACCAGTACCAACCACTCCAAAAACCTACCAAATGGTAAAAAGCATCGACACAATGAAGAAACTGCGTCAACTAATGAGCAAAACAACAAGGTAGCATCAAAATGGCAGGATCAAATTCACACATAACAATATTAACCTTAAATGTAAATGGGCTAAATGCCCCAATCAAAAGACACAGACTGACAAATTGGGTAAAAAGTCAAAACCCATCAGTGTGCTGTATCAAGGAAATTCATCTCACATGCAAGGACACACATAGGCTCAAAATAAAGGGATGGAGGAAGATTTACCAAGCAAATGGATAGCAAAAAAAAAAGACAGGAGTTGCAATCCTAGTCTCTGATAAAATGGACTTTAAACCAACAAAGATCAAAAGAGACAAAGAAGGGTATTACATAATGGTAAAAGGATTAATGCAACAAGAAGAGCTAATGATCCTAAATATATATGCACCCAATACAGGAGCACCCAGATACATAAGGCAATTTCTTAATGACTTAAAGTCTCCCACTATTATTGTGTGGGAATCTAAAACTCCACTGTCATTATTAGACAGATCAATGAGACAGAAAATTCACAAAGATATCCAGGTCTAGAACTCAGATCTGGACCAAGCAAACCTAATAGACAACTATAGAACTCTCCACCCCAAATCCACAGAATATACATTCTTCTCATCACCACATCACACCTACTCTAAAATTGACCGCATAATTAGAAGTAAATCACCCTCACCTAATGCAAAAGAACAGAAATCATAACGAACAGTCTCTCAGATCACAGTGAAATCAAATTAGAACTCAGCATTAAGAAACTTACTCAGAACTGCACAACTTCATGGAAACTGAACAATTGGCTCTTGAATGTTGACTGGATTAACAATGAAATGAAGGCAGAAATAAAGATGTTCTTTGAAACTAACGAGAATGAAGACAACATACCAGAATCTTTGGGACACAATTAAAGCAGTTTCTAGAGGAAAGTTTATAGCAATAAGTGCCCACATGAGAAGCAAGGAAAGAGCTAAAATCGACATCGTATCATCAAAATTCAAAGAGCTAAAGGAGCAAGATCAAAAAAATTCAAAAGCTAGCAGAAGACAAGAAATAACTAAGATCAGAGCAGAATGGAAGGAGATAGAGACACAAAAAACCCTTCAAGAAATCATTAATCCAGGAGCTGGTTTTTTGAAAAGATCAAAAAAATAGACCACTAGCCAGATTAATAAAAAAAAAAAAAAGGGAGAGAAGAGTCAAATAGATGCAATAAAAAAGACAAAGGGGATATCACCACAGATTCCACAGAAAAACAAACTACAATCAGAGGTTACTACAATGAACTCTATGCACACATACCAGCAAACCTGGAAGAAATGATAAATTCCTGGACACTTGCACCCTCCCAAGCATAAACCAGGAAGAAGTCGAAATCCTGAATAGACCAATAACAAGGGCTGAAGTTGAGGCAGCAATTAATAGCCTACACACCAAAAAAAAAAGCCCAAGTCCAGATGGGTTCAAAGCCGAATTCTACCAGACATACAAAGAGAAGCTGGCACCACTCCTTCTGAGACTATTCCAAACAATCCAAAAAGAGAGAATCATTTTATGAGACCAACATCATCCTGATACCAAAACCTGGCAGAGACACAACAAAAAAAGAAAACTTGAGGCCAATATCCATGATGAACATAGATGCAAAAATCTTCAATAAAATACTGGCAAACCAATTGCAACAGCACATCAAAAAGCTTATACATCACGATCAAGTAGGCGTCATCCCAGTGATGCAAGGCTGGTTCAAAATACAGAAGTCTATAAACCTAATCCACCACATAAACAGAACCAAAGACAAAACCCACTTGATTATCTCAATAGATGCAGAGAAGGCCTTTGACAAAATCCAACAGCCCTTTATGCTAAAAACTCTCAATAAACTAGGTATCGAAGTAATGTATCTCAAAATAATAAAAGCTATTTACAACAAACCTATAGCCAACATCATACTGAATGGGCAAAAACAGGAAGCATTCTCTTTGAAATCTGGCACTAGACAAGGATGTCCTCTGTCACCACTCCTATTCAATATAGTATTGGAAGTTCTAGCCAGAGCAATCAGGCAAGAAAAAAAAATAAAGGGTATTCAATTAGGAAGAGAGGAAGTCAAATTGTCTCTATTTGCATATGACATGATTGTATATTTAGAAGACCCTATCATCTCAGCCCAAAATCTCCTTAA
>CAUYLG010001508.1:0-97792 GCA_963573385.1 Cacajao melanocephalus
GGAGGAAGGAAGGAAGGAAAGAAAAACATCAGCTCCTGTCCAAAGCTCTCTTTACATCCCTGTTGCAATTGACTATTACAAATCCAGGACTCCTGATCAAATTCCAATTCAAAAAGGAAAGAAAATAAATCATGAGATCCCTCTCCAATTGTGCTAATACCTTTAACTCTGCTTTTTCTCTTCTTGCTAGGATCACTGACTTCCTGCAAAAGCGACTTCAATATGACCCGGGGGTTCAAGGTCATTTATCTTTTGTGACAAAGGCTAAAGAGGTAGATTACTCCTGTTGGTGCCCCAGTCAGCGAGGAGAGTTCCCAGCTGTTCCTGGGCTCAGTCCCCAAAAGTATCAGGCGCTAAAGCGTAGAACCCATGTGGTGGGCTTGTTCGTTCCCAGGCTGGGCAGGGCCTCCCTAGAAAGGGCAGAGACCCCGCCCATCCCTGCACCTTCATCGCCAGGCAGGGGCGGCATCCCACGAGGTTCTGCCAGAGCGAGTATCTGTAGCTCTGAAATGCTCATCAGGGAGGAACACTGGTCTGTACGCGGAGTGCCCCGTGCCTTCTGCCACTCAGGGCACCCTGTGTAATGGTGGGAAACTGGAAAGTAAGGAAATACCTAACAAGAAATGCATGCTTAACATAGCCCGCGATATCCACAGACACAAAAGCTATGTGCACGAAGATTTTGTAAATGACGCAGACATACTTAGGATCTAACACTCAGCAAGATACAATTACTGTATAGAAAGATAGGTAGATCCTGCAGATAATTTTAAGTTCTTAAAGATGATATCATATATATTAAAATACATATAATGTGTTAAAATAGAATATTTATTATATTTTTAGAGAAGTGGAGAAAGAGTTTAAGCAGTCGAGTTTTTTAAGATGGTAAGCTCTGGACCCAGGTTTGGGTTTGAATCTCCACTTATTGGATATTACACCTTGAGCAAGTGACTTAACCTTTATATACCTCTGTTTCCCTAACCTGAAAAATGAGAAAAGTACTTGCTTCTTAAGAGTTGTGAGGATTTAATAATTACTATGTATAGGGTGCTTAGACTGGTGCCTGGTATATATATAGTAGTACACACACCACGATAACAGTAACAATTATTACCACTACTAAGCTTGCAACCTGTAAATAAATTAATTAAATGTGTAAAAGGGACTGAAAGAAAATATCGGCTGGGCATGGTGGCTCACGCCTGTTATCCCAGCACTTTGGGAGGCCAAGGCAGGCAAATCACCTGAGGTCGGGAGTTCGAGACCAGCCTGGCCAACATGGTGAACCCCCATCTCTACTAAAAAAATACAAAAATTAGCCAGGCGTGGTGGCAGGCACCTGTAACCTCAGTTACTTGGGAGGCTGAGGCAGGAGAATCTCTTGAACCCAGGAGGAGGAGGTTGCAGTGAGCCATGATACCACCACTGCACTCCAGCCTGGGCGACAGGACGGAAATTCCATCTCAAAAAAAAAGAAAAGAAAATATCTATGGTACTTGCCTCTAAGTGAAAGAATTCAAGGTTTTGTTTTTTTTTTTTTAAATGCTTCTTTTATCTGTGTTGTAAATTGCTAACTTTTAAAACTGATGTAACTTATTATTAAAAGGAGAAAATTAGCAAAGTTTGCCTTCATTAGGACTGAATTGCAACGGCTTTGAACCAACTATGCTTTCCCATTACTGTCAAAAATAGGCTTTTGATGTGAAAATAGCATTGAGGTACCTATAGAGGAGAGAGGTCACCTCCTTAACTCCGTCTGCTGTGTGGCTCTCTTCTCAGTTTAAATCTGCAATTCTTTGCTCAATGCCAATATATCTTCTTGCCATAAATCTCTTTGTTCTGTTCCATACAGAATGTTCCTCTACCCCTGGCCAAATCCTCTCCACATTAAACACGACAATCCTAGCCACAGTTTGGCATTTTTTGGCGTTTTCTCTTTTTGGCCACAAAGGCTAGAAGCGATTACTTTCAAAAAGCAGAAAAGTCTCTACCTATCCAACAAAATGCTCTAGAAACCATGATAACCACCATTAATAAATAAATATGGCTTGGCTTTTACAAAATGGTTCCCTGAGAGGTTTCCCGATGACTAGAGAAGACAAAGCTTTACTGGGACAAACCGCGTGGGGTTGGTGCTGCCCCGCTGCCTGAGGCACAAGCAGCATCTCCGGGTCCTGTCACACCTCTGACTCTTTGCATGTGCTGTGTTCCTCCTGTCTGGAAAGCCCTTCCTCCTCATTCATGACATGAACTCCTACTCATCTCTCAAGACCCAGTTCAAGCATCTCGTTTACTGTGTGGTGGTCCTGGCCTCCTGAAACTAAGCTGGGCATTCTCTTTGTGTCCCTACCACTCCTGTGTAGGCTCCAGGCTTGTGGGGGTCTCCCAGGACCATGGTTATCTGTGTGCTTCCCTCTCTCCCCTGCTGCCTGGAGTCCCCATGAGAGCAGAGAGCATGGAGATGTACGGCCTAGGCCAATCACAGTGCCTGGGAAACAGAAGGTATATGGTAAATCTATTTGCAGGGTGGTGTTTGCATTTTACAGGAAAAAAAAAAAGAGTTCAGAGTAGCAAGAAGAAAGAAGATGAACGCTTCCGACATCCACATCCAGGCAAAATGTAGACAGCCTAGAGATTTAATGGACACAGCCAGGAAGTGGGGAAGATAAAACAATTAATGTAAGTGGGGCTAATGCAACCTTTTTCTATACTCGTGAAAACCCAAGGACCCCAAGCCATCCCATCTAGTTAAAGATTTTCCTCAGCCTCTCCCCTTGAATCACCGAATCCTAGACTATCAGACCTAGAAGTAATGAAAGAACTCAATCAATGTATTTCAATCAACAAACACCTCGTTTCTCTTTTATTTATTTATTTATAAGACAGAGTCTCATTCTGTCACCAGGCTGGAGTGCAGTGTCGCGATCTCGGCTCACTGCTTCTCGGGTTCAAGTGATTCTCCTGCCTCAGCCTCCCAAGTAGCTGGGACTACAGGCATGAAACACTATGCCCAGCTAATTTTTGTATTTTTAGTAGAGACAGAGTTTCATCATGTTGGCCAGGATGGACTCGATCTCTTGATCTGCCCGCCTCAGCCTCCTCCAAGAGTGCTGGGATTACAGGCATGCGCCACCGTGCCCAGCTTATCTTTTAAGTGTCATTCTGTGTGCTAGGCACTAGAAACTCAAAGAATAGAGGAAAAGTCCTTTCCTTGTAAAAATGCCATTTAATGGAAACAGAAATTTAGATTATGGTATGAGAATTAACTTCTAATTAAACCTGGTAACTGACCCTTCCTAAAATGATCTTCAAAAGATACTGAGTTTAAATGTGGGGTGAGGTATTTTAAGCCACAGTGATGAAAAAATGGAAAGGAGACCATTAGCTAACGAGAGGTTCAGGTTTCATAAACTTCCAGAAGCCAGACTAGAGAGGGAATGTTAGCTGACACGGGAGAAGGGCGCGTACCTGAGGGAACCAACTGGCCCTGAGGAAATCCAGACACTCAGACATGCCAGACAAGTGCTAGGAGGAGCAACACGGGGACCAGGTGGCTTCTGTGAAATGCCATCTACAGAGCAGCTGGCCCCTCCACCTCCCAACCCCAGGGACAGATGCAGATCCCCCAGGAGCCAGGCATTCACCCCCAGGCAAAAAATACAGAAAGCTCTTCTGATAGAAAATGAAACCAACAAGAACTAGAGCCACTCACACACAGTCTGGCATTTAGAGGCCTCCAGAATGCCAGCCAATTAGGTCCTAAGCACCCCAAAAGCAACACCTGCCAGACACCAGTGCCACCTGTGGACATGACACTCCCCATCGACCTTCTCTACCTCATTCTTAAACACACAGGAAAATCCAAGGGTCACGTGGCACTTAAAGAAGAAAACATGAAAACAACATCTGGGAGAAGAAACAGAAGAAAAGACACCAAAGCGATCAGAGAAAAACCAGGGATATGTGAAGAAGAAATACCCCCGCCGCCCCCCCCCCAGTTATTACCCTCAGGATAGATCGAGGGCCACACTCTGTTTCCCAACCGACTCAAAAACCACACAAGAGGAGCCTTCACAGGTGAGCCTGTTGATCTGGCCTTACTGTTGAGGGACCCCCGGGTAAACTGAAGAGTTTTGCAAAAAGGCTGGAGGTAAGAAAACCACACGCTTCCCACTTTAGCACACAGGGTCAGCTTCCATGTACAGAGTCTCAGGGATGCTGCGGAGCTGGGTGTGTCCGGTCCGGTCCCCGCTCCCTCATCCGGGGAGCTGTGTGACCTTGGACAGCCTCCCTCACTCTCTGGGCTCCAGTTTCCTCAGCCATAAGCAGAGATAAGAGTGCTGACTTCAAAGCCGGATTTGTGAGGATTAAATGAGATAACAGAGTAAAAAGTACTTAGCACAGTGGCTGACACTTCAGTGTTTTCCCATTTATCTTTTTTTTTTCAAGATGAGTAATCTCTTTTCTGATCATAAACATAATCCTCCATCTGTCTTGTCTTATTTACCTACACTGAAATCGAACCCCAATCCCCATCTCTATTTGAATGTGGAGCTTACGGATTGCAAATATGAATAACTGGGATGTGCAAAACCCCTTCACTGCGGCACCAAGTCTTTTGTCTCATGTTGACCAGTCTCTCTTCTTGCATTTCTCTCCCATTAGTTTGGAGTTGTCATTCATTCCTTCATTTATTCATTCACTCAACAAACATTTATAGGTGCCTGGTATCTACTAGCTATGAGAATGACTTAACTTCCCAGAGCCTCAGTTTTCTTGACAAAATGAGGATAATAATACCTCTATCATCAGGTTGTCGGAAGGCTTTCCATGACACCAGGGGCATAAAGCACCTTTGACACAGTCTGCCATATGGCAGGTGCTCAACAAAGGATACCTTTGACCGGTATCATAACGATGATAATGAATATCCCTAATGGGGCTTAAACCTGGATAACATAAACACTCTTTCCACTGCGCTAGTATGGACAAGCACACACATCGCTGGGAAGATCTGCAAGCCTCCCTCCTCCCACAGACCCAAACATGCTGGAGCAAATGTTTCACTGGCTACAGAACAATGAGTCTGATTACAACCCGCAGATCTGAAAAGGCACCAAGCTTGTTTATGCATGATTCATCATTGTCTGCTGTGGCAATCAGAAGTATTTTGGTTGCTTCTAGGTCAGAATGACCCAGTTGCCACACTTTTTTCCCTGCTAAAGTTCGTAATGAACCTTTAAACAAAAACCAAAGGCGTAAGGAAAGATAACTACTTCGTGGCTTTTGCTCAAAATGAGGACGTTATCAGCTCTGCCCTTCAGAAGCAAGCCCTGATCAAGGAAACCATTCACATTTGATATTTTTTATTTTATTGGACACAATTGAACACAGGTATAATTTTCATGAACGTCCCCTGCTGCAAGACCGGAGCTCCTAGCAAGTTATCTTTCCATCTGTTTCCCCAGCAACTACCAGAAATAAGGACCATGACAGTGTTTATTGATGAAATGCTCCTATATGCGGGTTGATTTTCAAGCAGTAAGAAGAGAAAATTAATGACCCCAAATATCTGATCTTTGCTAAACTCTTCAGGAATAAATAAACATTTCCCACTGTATTCTTGCTAATGTTGACTCCTTAGCAAAGATAATTTCAACATATTTAACATGGCATATTCAAATCACAGAAAGTACGAAATAAATAGAAAGCAGAGAAAAGTATATATAGAGAAAGTGGTATCATTCACATCCTTAACACCTAATGTAATTGTAATTTTATTAAATACATAGAAAAAAGAATGGGAGGAGATACACAAAAATGTTAACAGTGGGCATTTTAAAGACAAGAATTTGGCCGGGCGCGGTGGCTCATGCCCGTAATCGCAGCACTTGGGGGGGGCCGAGGTGGGTGGGTTACTTCAGGTGAGAAGATCAAGACCAGCCTGGCCAACATGGCAAAACCCCGTCTCTATTAAAAATACAAAAATTTGCTGGGCACGGTGGCAGGCACCTGTAATCCTAGCTACTTGGGAGGCTGAGGCAGGAGAATCGCTTGAACCTAGGAGGCTGAAGTTACAGTGAGCCAAGATGGCGCCACTGCACTCCACCCTGGGTGACAGAGCAAGACTCTGTCTCTAATAATAATAATAATAATAATAATAATAAATTTAATTAAATTTAAAAATAAAAAGAATTATAACCAAAATTTTTTCTTTCTAATCTTCCGTATTTTCTAAATTTTTTACAAATGATCACATGTAATTTTTATAAACAGCTTTTTGTGGATAAATTGTAATCATGAAATTCCATCAAGCTTGAGTCTCTGTGTAGGCTGCACAACGTGGAACAGATGAAAGGACCCGTATCCTGGAGTTGCACCAACCTATCTGCCAATCACCAGCAGGCAAGTCACTTCACCTCCATACAATTAGTGGTCTGAACTAAACCAGCCCTTCGGCAGCCTAGGCTCTAGCTCGACATCTGCTTTTATGCTTCAAGCAACTACATTCCCACAGTAAACTGGGAACCTACTGGGAGCTGAATGGAAGCAAATGTCCCCAGGCCTGGGTGGCACTGTCTGAGCTGACCTCCAGTGCAGGGACTGAGGCCACTCAGGAAGCAGCCAGGGCACCTGCCCACACCCTCCCCACAGGCCCACCTATCTAGGGAATTCCTTCTCCCTGGAGCAAGGCTAGTTTTGGGGGGCCATTGGAGTTACAGACTGGGATGGGCGGCCCTGTGCAAAGGGCTTCTCTCGCCCGAGAGAGCCGGGATGCCTTCTGCTCCACAAACACCAATCTTCCCCACCCTTCTGGGCCAGCCTCAGATCCTGTTTCCACCAGGCAGCTTTCCCACATTGGCCCAACCCTCACTCTAACCCCTTTTTAAAAAGTGTGTGTATTAAATTTAAGTAGATACAAAAGAATATTGGTATTTATGTTGCAAAGACTCATGATATAATGAACACCGTGCACCACTTGTAGGTTCTGAACAAGCACATCATCATCATCATCTCTGAAGCCCGCTTCTCGTCCTCCATCCCTGCCCCTCCCATAACTCACATTCTGAATTTTACGTTTATTTTTCCCTGGCTCTTAATGATCTTAACAAAATGATCGATTTAATTGTAACTTAACTTTTTTTTTTTTTTTTGACCGAGTTTCGCTTTGTCACCAGGCTGGAGTGCAGTGGTGCAATCTCAGCTCATTGCAACCTCTGCCTCCCGGGTTCAAGTGATTCCCCTGCCTCAGCCTCCCGGTAACTTAACTTTTAACCTAAATTTTAACATAAATTTTGCTTTTTTTTTTTTCTATTTGGCAAAGACCAACTTTAGTGTGCATAAGAATCACCTAGGGCTGGGTGCAGTGGCTCAAACCTGTAATCCCAACACTTTGGGAGGGCAAGGTGCATGGATCACTTGAGCCCAAGAGTTTGAGAGCAGCCTGGGCAACATGGTAAAACCCCATCTCTACAAAAAAAAATACAAAAATTAGCCAGGTGTGGTGGCTTGCACCTGTGGTCCCAGCTACTAGGGAGGCTGAGGCAGGAGGATGATTTGAGCCCAGGAGGTCAAGATTGCAATGAGCCAAGATGGTCCCCCTGCCCTCCATCCACCCTAGACAACAGAGCAAGACTCTGTCTCAAAAAAAAAAGAAAATCACCTAAGGGTCTTATTAAAATGCAGATTCTATTTCAGTAGGTCTGACCTAGAGCCCAGAAATTTAGCATTTCTGACAAGCCAATTTAACTTAATTTTCATTCAACTTTTAACCTAAGAAATATACTGTTTCATTTTACATTTAGTTTAGTTTAGTTTTACATTTTCCCAACTCTCTATGAACGGGCTCATGCTGTCTGAATTTTCTAAGACTTGCTTTTCTGCCCCATACAATGTTTCTGAAGTTCGTCTACAACGTTGCCTGTACCTGTGAGTCATTCACATTCAATGCTGTGTAGCATTTATGAGATAAACATACCACTTTCTCTTTCCAGTCTACATGTCTATTTGAGTTATTTCTAGTGTTCAGTAGGGTACACATATAACTTGTATCAGTCAGCATTACCATTTGTCTCCTGTTACACACACAGGTCGCAAAGCTGCCAGATAACTCCAGGGGCTCACACTGTGGACGACATAAATCTCTCCCCTAGAGCAAGCGGGTGGTACCCACTCACGCTCCCATTACCAGGTAAGTAAGTAAGTGTTCCAGTTGCTTCGCCCTCATCCACCCTGGTCATTGTCAGACCTGTGAAATTTTGGCAGTCTGGTTCATGTAAAAAGGTATCTCACTGTGGTTTTATTTTTCACTTCCCTGTTACTAGGGAAGTTGAGCGTCTTGTCATATGGGTATTAACTATCTGTTTCTTGTTTCTTTTCAGTTCCTAAGCTAGCACCTCAGTTTATCTTACCAAACCTAAAGAAACTTCTGTGGATGTTCATGTCTTGGCCTTAATTTGTTTTAGTCCCTGCCTTACAATATATGCCAATGTGTCTTTTTACTGCTTTATAGGTTATTTTCTCTCATGGGGATCGGGGGTATTCTTCCATCTTTACAGATTTAATACAGATTTGTCAATTTCACTACTTTAAATATTCTTTATTCTTCCCATTATTTTCAAATGAGGCAGATTCTCTGAATCCCAGTAGATGGGAACTTTCAAAGTCACTGTGGGCAAAAAAAAAAAAAAAAAAAAAAAGTATATAAACTAGGAGAAAATAAAGTCTTCTATTTTTTGAAGATAATAACTGCTGCAATGCAAATCTACACTTTGAGTAATAAAAGTCATATTTTAATAATGTAGAGAACTGCCAAAGCCAGCTGAAAAAAATTGCCAAGGGCTGATTCTTTATTCAATATAATTAATGAATGACTTCTAAAAAATGTTGTCTGGTTATTCTTTTAGAATAAGTATCTATACACAGCAATAAAAAAAAAGGTAAAATTTGACAAACATACATTATTTCACAAGAGTACTGGTATTAAGGAGTTTGCCCAGGGAATACAGACTTGGTACCAGGTAATGCTTATAGACAAAGCATAACTTGGTAAAGGACTTTATAGAATATTATACTTGGGAGGCTGAGGCAGGAGGATTGCTTGAGCCTGGGAGTTCAAGGTTGCAGTGAACTATAATCATGACTGTGAATAGCCACTGCACTCCAGCCTGGGCAACATAGTGAGATTCCATCTCAAAAAAAAATTCTATAACCATAGATTTTACAACTGAAAGGGGACTCAAAACTCTCACCTAGTCCAACCCTCTGACTTATAATAAGAAACTGTTATATCATGTTAAAGCCAAGGAATAGAAGAACATTTGATCTGAGTAAATAATTCTGCTACTTTCAACTAGGGTATCTGTACTGTATAAATTCTTGCCTTGTATGGATATATTAGAAGATCTTTCTGCCACGAACGAGCTTTCACATAAATGTGGATTTAGAGTAGATATACAGTGATAGAAAAGTCGTGATTCTTCTGTTTCACCAGTGACCCCTAGATTTTTGTGATCTGTTCCTCAGGCAGTCACAAACCTATGAATTCAGAGCCCTTTCCTGGTGTGAACAGCTGGGACCAGGAAGGTCTGGCATAATCCCTGGTGTGCTGTTCTCCTCAGGATGTTTTGTGTTTGGTGGAATTTGATTTTACAGCCTGAAAAAGGCTGATTCTGAGATCTTGTGTGTTTATTCTTTAGGTATTTGATTGTCAGTGCAAAAAGAAGATAAGCCTTCAAAAAAGTTAAAGGGAAAGGAAATTAAGGGACTTAGGGATATTGAGAAGTCTTAAAGCAGTTTGAGGATCTGTATCAGCAGAAAGACAAATGTGGCTGACTTCGTTAGACTGTTTTTGGGATTATGGTCAGGTGTTGTACCCTCCCAGGCCTCCCACTCTCTTCCTTTGGAGCACCTGTCACACCAGCTCTTCATGCTCCAGTGTCTGTCTTCCCACAGGACCCTGAACTCCACGAGGGCTAAGACCACATCTGTTTTACTACAGAATCTCTGGAGCCTAGGCAGTGCCTGGGTGTCTCATTGAATAGCTCCTGGTTGAATGAATGAGTGCAGTCTTGCTACTTGGAGAGGCTGGCCTTCAGGAAAGGCCATCTAGGGGATAGGTTGTCCAGCCAATCCACCAGATGCCCAGGTCCCACTCTGGGATCAAGCTTCCCCATAAAGCATTTTTAGACTGAAGAGCTTGGTCCCTCATGGGGTCATCTTTCCACAGTTGCACTGAAATACTATGACTTTGGCTATTTTCTGAAACCATGACAGTAAACAGCCACCATACGGAACTGGCTTTGGCATTTCCTAAAAAGTCCATGGTACCATTTCTATGAGGTCCCACAACTGAACTTACTTTGAGAATTTAATGCCGTGATAAAACATCCTTTCCTTCAAAGAACTGATGTGTCTCTCTCCTTCTAATAATACGACTAGTAGCACTTATCACTTCCCCATTTTGTTTTGACCACAGGATAGCAATAGGTGCATTCAAAAAATAAGCAATGACTACTTCAGGGAAAGCCAAAACCTATTCAGGACAAAAAACAAGCAGTAGTATACTACATGGCTCCACTGTCAAAGTGTTTACACGACTATAGTGATGTATACGCTGAACTGGGCTATCAAAATCATAAATAACTGTAGTGGAAGGATGGAGGGCAGGATGTGGGTGTCTGTGTGGAGGATGAGGCATGTGTGAAAGACAGCGACATCTTATTTTCCATACTTGGAAGTTTGAGAATATTACCTAAAAATCAAGAAGTAGCAAAACATGTTATTTAGAAATATCAAGATAATGACCAAAAGAATCAGTTAAAAGGATTGAAACCGAGAACAGTGGCTCATGCCTGTAACCCCAGCACTTTGGGAGGCTGAGGTGGGTGGATCGCCTGAGGTCCGGAGTTTGAAACCAGCCTAGCCAACATGGGGAAACCATGTCTTTACTAAAAAATAGAAAAAAAATGGCCAGACATGGTGGTGGGTGCCTATCATCCCTGCTACTCGGGAGGCTGAGGCAGGAGAATCACTTGAACCTGAGAGGCAAAGGTTACGGTGAGCTGAGATGGCACCACTGCATTCCAGCCTGGGTAAGGGGGAGACTCTCTCTCTCTCAAAAAAGAAGATTGAAAGTTGCTGCCCCCAGAGAACAAGATAAAGGAAGTAGGCATGACTAGCATGAGTAGCTGTAGAGAATAAGACCACAATTAGTATTGAATACATAGTTATTTAATTTTCACTAAAATTCTTGTGTTTTGCTAATGAGAAAACCGAGGTTTATAGATATTAAGTAACCAAGATCACATAGCTAGTAAGTAGTTAAGCTAAGATTTTAATCCAGCTTTATTGAAATCCAAAGCTCATAATCTTTCTACTACATTCTGCTCCCTCTCTTATTTTCCTGTAAGAGGACTAGTGATATAAAGGAAGAAACCTGAGAGCCATATAGTCTCATAAAGTGCTGTATGGTGTAAAAAAGAAAGAAATGTTTCAAAGACGAGTGCAGAAGAGTGAAGGACAATGTTTAAGACCATTCATAAAACCGGGGCTCTATCCGTAATTAACCTGCGTGAACCCAAGCCCTCTATGGATTTTTCTTGCACTAGAACAAGCTAAGTTGGCGTTGATAAAAGAGAGCCTTCAATAAAACCCTGCCAAATGTCTGATGCTTCTTTGCCAAGCTGAAATACACTTTAGAAGCATCACCCACAGATGACAGCAGAGTCACTCTCTGGGCAAAGTGAAACTCAGAAGGCACTTGACTCTATGCACCCCGAAGCTTTACAACAAAGGATCCATCAAGGCACCACAGAACATGGGGAAAGCAATGATACTGGCAGTGCAGGCAAGAGGCAAGTTTGTGGCAGGGTAGAGCTGGGGCCAGGAGACTCTAGGTGCGTTGTTCAGAATCAAGCATATGAAGTTCTGAACCCCCACCTCACACTACATTCTGCCATGCTGGTCTGTCTCCGGGTAGGGCAGTCCTGGTCTGCAGAGTGTTGTTTTACACCCCACAGTTGGTGTTTCCCTGTCACCAAGAGTGGCAGAATTTCTGTGTGAGTGTAGCCTCCATGTCTTGGCCAAGTGAGCCCAAGTCAGTCTACTGAGTAGGTCATTCCAAAAGGAAACAGGCAAAAGGAAAGAGGAAAGAGAATGTACCCTGGATGCCTTTTTTTTTCTCTTGAGACAGAGTCTCACTCTGTCACCCAGGCTGGAGTGCAGTGGTGCAATTTCAGCTCACAGCAACCTCTACCTCCTGGGTTCAAGTGATCCTCCTGCCTCAGCCTCCCAAGTAGCTGGGACTACAGGCACAAGCCACCACACCTAGTTAATTTTTAAATTTTTAGTAGAGATAGAGTTTCACCATGTTGGCCAGGCTGGTCTTGAACTCCTGACCTCAAGTGATCCACCCGCCTTGGCCTCCCAAAGTGCTGGGAATACAGGCATGAGCCACTGCGGCTGGCCCAGATGCCTTTATAAAGACCCCATTAAACATGTTTAAATCAATTGGCTCCTGTCAGTATGAGTTCAGGGAGGCACTCACATATCAATAATCATATTTGGCTGCATGTAACAGAAACCCAACCACAGTGGCTTAACCCAGTAGGGATCTGTCCTTCCCACGTAACAGGAAGTCTGCAATGACCTCAAGATCAAAGCTCCTTCCGCCATTTGGAAGGTATCAACTGTAGCTCTCATTCCGAACCAGAAGGGAGAAACACGAGGGATGAAAAGAACACGGCCGCTCTACCAGGAAGACAACAGCTTTCTAGAAGACCCACCCAATAGGTGTCTGCTTACAAAACATTGGCCAGAACTTAATATTTTGGCTACCTTAGCTCCAAAGGACCCTAGGAAGTCAAGCTTTTGGCCGGGTACTCTGCCATCCCTGACAAAATCAGGGTTCTGCTAGTTAGGCAGGCGGGGCGATGAACAGGGCTAGCCACCACAAAGGCTCCAGCATCCATGCAACCAGTGATGAGAAGATGACTGATGTGTTTTGGAAAGCACAGTATGAAAAGTAACGAAAGAACAAAACAGAGCAAGGCCAACTATGTCCCAGACAATAAGGTCATGGTGACCTTTTGAGAAGAAGAGGATGTTCAGACAGGATGAGGTACTGCAAGGCAAACACAAAAATACCAAAGCGCTATTTTACAATCCTGCAGAGGTGGCTGTTTCCACCTAAGTATGGCACACAGATTGCCCTCAGAGGATACTCTCGCCAGGATTTCACATGCCACTTCACTTCACCCTCAAACAGTCTTTGACTTTTGGCTCTGTCCTCAAGAGTCATGGACACTTCCCCTCCATCTGTAATGCCACCCAACCTCATGGCTGTCAATTAGCAATTGCACTGCAACCTGTTTAGCATTACAACCTGTCTCCTGGGCCTGGCCATGAGGAGTCCCAGCCCATCTCCTTCAGACCCTGGAACAAGCTCTTTCCTCTTCACCAAGCCTTATTGATAATGTCCAACTTGTCTTCTACAACTAACACCTTCTACTGAGAAGAGGGAAGAAAAAGATGAATTTTATATTGAAGTGTTTAATCATTTCATTATGAGGAATAAAAATTTGCACTGAAAAATTTAAATGCAATGTATACTGGCTGTGTGCGTGTGTGTGTGCGTGTGTCTGTCTGTCTGTGTGTGTGTGCATTTCTTTAGACATGATAAACTGTGATCCCTTTCTTGTGAATAAAGAGTCCTTGGGCTGAGCCTGAATGAGCCTGAGAGAAGGCCTGTCCCAGTATGGATTCATGGGTACCATCCTATCAGAAAGCAGTTCCATTCTGTGCCAGACACTTTGAACCAATCTACAGAGGAGAGACATTGGTAATCGATGGAGACCCCCACATCATAAGCTGCATAGGCTGCGAACACAGAAAGCCGGGGGCAAAGAAGCTAAAGCCTCCCGTGGCCTGTCTGTGGTCACCTGGAAAAGGAAACAGGAAGGAGACTGATCAGAAAGACTGAAAACCAGGGTTGTTTGCAGGTCCTCTTGTCTTTCTGGTTTTCATTTGAATCACCACATTAAGACTTCCGCTCAGGATGCCAGACATCTAATCAAAATATATTTTAGAACTCAAGGACCGTTAAGAGCTCTGCAAATCTCTGTGTCGAGGACAGGATGCCCATTTACTGCATCCAAGGAAAGACAAGCATTACAGAAGCGGTACCAATCAACAGATTGTTGTGGACCATCTACCGTGGTATCCCAAGACGAATAGCAATTAGATTCCAAAACAAAAGTGACATTAAAACATAGAATCTAATGAACATGACATTTTTCTCTTTTTTTAACTTTTATTTTAGGTTTAGGGTACATGTGCAGGTTTCTTATATGCGTAAGCTCATGTCGCGGAGGTTTGCACAGATTATTTCATTACCCAGGTACGAAGCCTAGTACCCAATAGTTACTTTTTTCTGCTCCTCTCCCTCCTCCCACCCTCCACCCTCAAGTAGGCCCCAGTGTCTACTGGTTCTCATCATTCAGCCCCACTTATAAGTGAGAACATGCAGTATTTGGTTTTCTGTTCCTGTGTTAGTAAGCTAAGGATGATGGCCTCCAGCTCCATCCATGTTCCTGCTAAAGACATGATCTCATTCTTTTTTATGGCTGCATGGTATTCCATGGTGTATCTGTACCACACTGTCTTCATCCAGTCTGCCATTGATGGGCATCTAGGTTGATTCCATATCTTTGCTATTGTGAATAGTGCTGCAAGAAGATGATGTTTTTCTAACTGGAAGATGTCAATAGGATGACATCTGGCATAGGATGGATGACAGGCACTTTGGGAATCCTGGTGTAATATGCTGAAAACAACAGAACCTTCATTTCATGCCTGCACAGGCAAAGGGGATCTAGATATTAGACATCACGTGGCACTGCTGTCTCCAAGTCTGCACAGCTAAGCTGCTCCCCAGCGGGAGCCTCCCCAGGTCCCTCTGCTTGCATCATTCTGTGCCCCATCAGAAGTGCTGTTTTATCAGACAAAGGGGATGTGTCTATGGACTTGAACTCCCTAAAGCAGGAGTCAATTTGCACCTGTCTGGGGTTAAGAACCACTCAGTGGCTGTCCTCTTCAAAGCCAAAAACTCCAGGAGGGCAGGGAGCATGATTTCTTGGTTCCTGCTGTAAGTCCTGCACCAGTGTGCAGGGTCCAGCACGAAAACCAGTACTCAGGTGACAGTTGTGACAGACCCAGCTGAGTTCGACTTCCTAAGCCTCTTTCAAATATAGAGGCTTAAAAGCTGCAAAAAGACTCTACTTTAACCCATTTATGCTGGAGTTTGCAATTTTTTGAATTGCAGACGTGTGAAAAATCAGACATTGGCAATGACCTTGAGCAGGATGTAAATAATTCTCACATACTTAGTGTTCCCATAACGGAACACGAGGCATAAATGGGTTTAATTGTTCTCCTGGGACTCATTCATATTTAGAATTAACGTTAACACCTAAAAAAAATATAGTTGAAAATCTTGTAATGCAGATAACATGTGCAAATGTGTAGAACCTTGGGACTTGGGAGTTGTGCAGGAAGCTGGACAAATCCAGCCAGCCAGATGCCCCTGGGGGGTGATCTGTGCTCCTCTTTCTCTTCCAGGCACAAAGCAGAGACTTACTGCAGACCACTCCATATTTTCAGTTTAAAGAGCCGAGATTAACCACACCCAGAGGGAGAAAAGCAGAGATTATAATGTGTAGACAACAGATCGCTGCAGGGCACAGGTGGGAACAGGGTCTGGTGCAATGGGGTGCACTGGACAAAGATGAAGAGCATCAGTGCCGCCCACTAACGTCTTCGGTGGCAATAACTACGGTGTGGTGAAAACTGGCTCAGAATATTTCCAAATACATCACAAAGTAGCAAACAAGAAATGATACGCATTATTGGCATTTTGCAAGATTTTCAAGTAGATTTATTTACATGTTGAAATTCACTTTGAATCAGAATGAGTTCTTTGATGACAAAGGAAAGGCTCCACAGCTGATGTTTTGAGCCTCATATATGACAGAGAACTGTCACTGGGGTTAAGGAACACAAGATGAGTGGAAGTGAAAGAGCTGAGTTTTACAGCAAGGGAGCTTTCCAAATCAAGGGAAGCTGCAAAGTTGAAAAATAATTCATCTACATGGGACACAAACTGTTTTATCCTTTAAAATTTTTAGAAATTTTTAGAAAATCACATGCCAATTTTTTTAATATCCTTGAATATCAATCACTTCTGTTCTGTTCTGTTCTGTTCTGTTCTGTTTTGTTTTTGAACTCCTTGAATATAAATCACTTCTGTTCTAAGAGATGAGACTATGCCAGGCATGATGGCTCATGCCTGTACTCTCAGCACTTTGGGAGACCAAGACAGGCCGATTGCTTGAGCCCAGGAGTCAAGACCAGCCTGGGCAACATGGCGACATCTCATCTCTACTAAAAATACAAAAATTAACTGGGTGTGGTAGCACATGCCTGTGGTCCCAGCTATTCAGGAGGCTGAGGCGGGAGGCATCACCTGAGCCCAGGGAGGTAGAGGCCAAAGTGAGTTGTGGTCATGCCATACCACAGAGTAAGACCCTGACTCAAAAAAAGAAGAAGAAGAACAAGAAGAAGAAACAGAGAAAAGATCAGCATAAATTCACCCCTCGCTGGGTGAGTGCTGAGTCACCTATACATGCCTGGCTCAGGTCCTGATAGACCATGGAGCTTCCAGAGCAGAGGGCATAATAATTCAAGCACTACCCACAGTGGGATCCCAAATGCCCCCTGCTAACTATGTGACCTTGAAAACATTACTTAATCCCTCTGCACCTCAGCTGCCTCATCTGTAAGATGAAGAGAATGGTAGTACCTACCCAAGGCAAGCAGGATAATGGCTCCCCAAATACGGCCACACCCTAAGGCCTGGAACCTGTGAATATGTAACCTTACGTGGGAAACGGCACTTTGCAGATGTGATTCAGGTTCCACACTTTGAGATATGGACATAAATGCTGGATTATCTGAGAGGCACCATCTGATCGCATGAGTCTAAAAAGAAAGAGACTTTGCCATCTGTAATCAGAGATAACACAAGAAGAAGGAGGAAAAGGAAAGGGGAAAGGGAGGGTGGAGAAAGAATTCAAAGCATGAGACAGACTTGTCCAACCCTGTTGGCTTTGAAGATAGAAGAAAGGAAGCTCCAGCCAAGAAATGTGAGAGGCCTCTAGAAGCTAGGAATGACCAACAACTGATAACCATTCCCTACGGGGAACTGAATTATGCCAGCAACCCAAAGAAGCAAGGAAACAGATTCCTCCCGGAGCCACAGGAAAGGAATGCCGCCTTGCCGACACCTTGAATTTAGCCCACTGAGACCAAAACCAATCTTCTGGCCTCAGAACTGGAAAACAGATAAGAAATGTGTGCAGTTGTAAGCCAACAGATCTATGATAATTTGTTACAGTGGCAACAGGAAGCTAATACTCTATTTCACAGGCTTGCTGTAACGATGAAATGAGTTTAATCTATAAAAAGAGCTTAACACAGGGCTGGGTATTATGGTAAGCACTTAATGATTTAACTTTTTTCATGGCAGGGGGACAGGGTCTTGCTCTGTTGCCCAGGTTGGGGTGCTATGGTACAATCACGGCTCAGGGCAGCCTCGACCTCCCAGGCTCAAGCAATCCTCCCATCTCAGCCTCTTGAGTAACTGAGACCACAAACCCGAGGCACTATGCCTGGCTAATTTTTGTATTTTCTGTAGAGATGGAGTTTTGCCATGTTGCCCAGGCTGATCTTAAACTCCTGAGCTCAAGCAATCCACCCCCTTGGCCTCCCAAAGTGCTGGGATTATAGGCGTGAGCCAACACACCTGGCCTCATTTAATTTTTTAATGGTGAACAAGAGAAGTACACTTCATGTTCTCACAGAACTTCAGTCTTGAGGGTGAGAGGCTAAATAGTTAAACAAGTGATCAGGCCAGGTGCAGTGGCTCACGCCTGTAATCCTAGCACTCTGGGAGGCCAAGGTGGGTGAATCACCTGAGGTCAGGAGTTCGAGACCAGCCTGGCAACATGGTGAAAACCCCCCTCTCTACTAAAAAATATAAAAATTAGCCAGGCGTGATGGCAGGTGCCTGTAATCCCAGCTACTCGGGAGGCTGAGGCAGGAGAATCACTTGAACCCAGGAGGCAGAGGTTACAGTGAGCTGAGATCGCACCATTGCACTCCAGCCTGGGTGACAAGAGCGAAACCCTGTCTCAAGAAAAAAAAAAAAAGAAAAAAACAAGTAATCATAAGATGCGAAAAGGCTAAGACCAGGAAAATACAGGACAATCAGAGAATACCTGGAGGACTTACTCACTTTTAGAGACCTTTTAGAGACCCTCAAAGATGGCCGTTTCCTATGTTCAAAATGCCAGCCTTTAATAATCCATCAAGCAGTAACGTCCAGATAGCCCTTACTGCCATCAATGTAGGTAACTATGTCTATGTAAATTTTATTAAACTACTAGTCTGATTAAAAGAGAAAGTAAATAATTGCTACCTTTCTGCCAAAACAATTTTTGGAAGATATCTGTCAAGGAGAAGATAAGACTTTTGAGGAGATTTTTTTATTTAAAAAGTCACATGCTTTTTTTTCTTTCTTTTCTTTTTTTTTTTTTTTTTTTTTGCATTTCACTTTACTGCCCTATCTACTGCTCTACAGACCTGGAGAACCTGCCCAAGTTCTATTCAAACTGACACCAAAATATCATCAGAATCTAATGTAAATCGTCTCAGCAGGTTTGAGGCTTGATTAAATGACACGCTGCAAACGCATCCAGTGGCCAGGACTGGATGGAGATCGGTCTGCGTTAGCCAGGCTCATGCCACGCCCTGCCCCCTGCCCTCTGATGACTACAGCAGCAGCAGCCCTGTGCATAGATAAAGCCTCATCTTGTTCAGCACCCTGACCTTCGGTTTCTGGAACTCAAAACTCAGTGTCTGAGACACTATGACAAGCTCCGGAGAGAAGAACAGCAACTTTTTCCTACTGAAAAGAAAGGAAAACATAGTCACCTTACCCAAACAGCCCAAATGTACCTTTAAATGAGCATGACTACTTTCTCCTATACACTAATTTTTTAAATGTGTTCA
Source organism: Cacajao melanocephalus (assembly GCA_963573385.1). Classification (NCBI taxonomy): domain Eukaryota; kingdom Metazoa; phylum Chordata; class Mammalia; order Primates; family Pitheciidae; genus Cacajao; species Cacajao melanocephalus. The sequence goes on from CAUYLG010001508.1 coordinate 19,132, forward strand.
TCTTTGACTTTCAATGATTGCAAAGTCATAAATTCCACCCAAATGGATCTCCATGTTCCTCCTGACCTTGACATCAGACAACTGGAAGGGGGCCTCAGTTTCCTCAGCAGGTTGTCCACTCCATTGCAGGCCATAAAATAAAACCATTGCCTACAATTTAACATGCATATTCCATTTTGTTAGTTATTGGATCCTTTATTCCTCTGCGCTTCAAGAAAGAGCACTAAATTACCCTTTCTAGAAAATGCCCACAGTCAAGGGGAAACAAAAAACAAACCCGCTCCTTGAAACCCACCCCTGTATTGTGAAGTTACCCACATCTTTAAATTACTGCTAAAGATGCTTCACTACGAATTGTTGAATGTAATAAACAAGAATTATATCAGCACACTTAAAACAAAAGATCCTAAGTCTGGGCTGGAGTAAGGCTAATATATAAAACAAGACAGGTACGTGGGAAGACTCCCTGAGCAGCTGCAGGAAACCAACTCACAGTGGGCAGCTACAAAACACCAAGCATTTGACCTCGCCCTTCAATAACTGAGCTGGTACAGTGGCTATCATTGCTGCCTCTTTGACAGATAACGACATAGGCTGGCCACACAGACAGGAAGTGGCGGTAGAATCAAAAGTTTATTGACTCCAAAGTTCAGCATACCAGCTACACCATCAATATATGGCAACAAGTCACAACATGGGAATATGAAGGAACATTCATGTAAAACAGCCTATTTTCCAAATGCCCAAAAGGTTCTCATAAAATGCTATGACAGGTATCTTATAAGAGTTTTAGGGAGCCAGGATCCTTTGAGAGTTTCCAAAATGAGAAACAAGTGGGAAGATATTTGCAAATATAATAAAGAAGTTTCAGGAAAAGTGATTCACTCACTGAACAAAATTAGTTACAATCTATCCCAGAAAAAAAAATTGTTAATACATAGATTTCTGTTAACAGGAATATATCTTGGGCAAAGAACATGCACTTAAAAATGGACCAGCCAACAGGCTGCAATGCTTTACCAAGGCATAGCTAAGGTTCCTTGCTGTGCAACAGGCACTCACTGCTGTGGTCTGACAAGTGATTTGTGTGACCGTAGCCACAGAGCCCTCTGGAGGACAGAGGGACCAATCCCACCCAGCATGTTATTGAGCATTTGCAGGACTCACCAGGAACTGATACTCTGCTCTCCCTCGTCACCCTGAGGAGAGTGCCATGATGGGGACCGCTCCACAGCTAAGGCTCAGAAACCCAGCCAGGCCACCCCCATGAGAATCAACACTAGAATCCAGGTTTGTCTGAGCCCTGAGTTCAAACCCACTACACAGGGAAAACCGCCCAGAGGAACAAGTGACCAGTCCTAAAAGCTACATATCAGGGCAAAGTGGCTGGGGTGTGACAGATCCCAGGTACTGGGAGAAGGCAGGAAGCCATGGCCACAGGAGCCACAGAGGCTGGGGACGAGGGTAAGACAAGCTCTGGAAGGTGGTTCCCAGAGCCTCACACTGTCCACTCTGAAGGCACAGGGGTGGGATCGAGACCACTATGTCCACACTACATGGACTGTGTGTCTGTATGACAACCCACAATGGGTGGAGAATGCCATGAAGCCCCTTACTCTCCATTCAAACTGTCCCATCTATCCCCCCTTCCTCCTCAAAAAATCTGCTCCCAGAAAAATGCATGTTTGATCATTATCCTCTCGGAGAATGAATTGGCAGAGAGTCGAATCATAACCATGGAGCCAAGAGAATCCAAGATGAATCCATGCTTCTCCTGTTGTGAAATGAATCATGTAGTCACCATGTTTCCAGCCTCCTTTGGGTTACCCAGATGCAAGGAAGTCATTTGGGGAGATGCTTAGGTCCAGCTGGGGAGGTGAGGTCAAGGCCATAGATCTGAAAATGTTAAGTGCCCAGGCTGTCCCAGGAACCAAGCTTCTAACCAGGGTGAAATGAACCACTGATCAAACACAAGAGGATGTGGCTACCACCTCAGGGGAAAAAGAATAAGCCCATAGAATAAGCTTCCCTGGAGAGACCTCCCCACATTGAAGCAAAAGCCCCTGGTCTTCCCCAGCCTCGAAGACCTTCTTCTACGTCACTGCCTGTCAGTCTTAAGCATCTTCAAATCAAGAAGGTAGTACCAGGCACAGTGGGTCATGCCTGTAATATGAACACTTTGGGAGGCCAAGGTGGGTGGATCACCTGAGATCAGGAGTTCAAGACCAGTCTGGCCAACATGGTGAAACCTCGTCTCTACTAGAAATACAAAAAAAATTAGCCAGACACGGCAGCAGTGCCTGTAATCTCAGCTACTCAGGAGGCTGAGGCAGAAGAATCGCTTGAACCCAGGAGGCGGAGGTTGCAGTGAGCCAAGATCACACCACTACACTCCAGCCTGGGCAATAGAGCAAGACTCCATCTCACAAAAAAAGAAAAAAAAAGTAACTGTCATAAATTGAACTGTGTCCCCCCACAGTTCCTATGTGGAATTTCTAACCCCTAGTGCCTCTGACTGTGACCTTATTTGGAAACAGGGTCCTTGCATATAAGGAATTAGTTAAAATGAGGTCACAGTGGAGTTGGATGGGCCCCTCATCCAATATGACTGGTGTCCTTATAAAGGGGGAAATTTGGACACAGACACACTCACGCCATGTGTGAGCAGACACACTCAGGAGTTCTGCTGCCACAAGCCATGAAAGTCCCAGAAGGCAGGAGGGGATGCCTGGCCCACCTCTTCCCTACAACCTGCAGAGGAAAGCAGGGACCTGCTGAAGCCCTGATCTCTGACTTCTGGCCTCCAGGGAACTGTGAGACAATAAATGTCTGCTGTTTAAGCCACCCAGTCTGTGGGACTTTGTCACAGCAGCCCTAGCAAGCTCATACACTGAGTTAACCCTACCTTCACCAAGAGGACTTTCCAGATCCAACCGGCACGGGTACTTCCCTGCCCAGGCCCCTGTTCAGATGAGAGAATCTTCATCCCTGTAGGGTAAGAAGGAGGAAGTTTGATGGAATGACTCAAAAGGAATAATCATGCCACATCCCTCTGTTGTCAGTTTTGAACCCAGAGATGCAGGGCAGAACAGGAAGTACTGGACACACAGGACCAAGTCCCACAATCTCCTGTGCCAAGGATCCAGAGATACCTTCCACCCTGGCATACTCCCAGCCTCAGTCTGCATGCAGGCACCACTCAGCCCACAACCGCCACTGTTCTGAGTGATGAGGAATGTCCCACACCCCTCTCAGCAAAATCCTGCACATGAGGTGACGTCAGGGGCTCTCTGTTCCTTGGCACAGAATGCGGTCAAATGAAAACACATGGGCTCCCACTCACTCGCAAGCATCTCCATTGAGCACTTAACAGTTGTCTCTCCAGCCAACTGGCAAGCCCTGGAGAATCAAGATGGGCCTAATTCATCAGTCAGTTTCCATGATGTCCGACACCGTGGGCATCCAACAATCCGGCAAGCCCTGCTCAACATTAATCTGACCTCAATCATGCAGAGTGGGCACCCACCAAGCTGCCATCTGATAGCTTTGTGAAGGTGTGGTGCTCCTAGGGCCTGAGGCAGCCCAGGTTTCAGAGTCACAGGGACTGGCACGAAGACCTCTTGAGACATACCTGGGCCACACCCTGCAGCATGGGAAAGGTACCCAGACCCTGCACTTGGGCCATCACGCTATACTGACAACACTTCAAGGAGACAAGATCAGCACATCTGGGGGAAAGACCAGACAGTAAGTAGCTGAATGGGAGGAACAGCCCAGGTACTGTTGGGATGTACAGAAAGGGACAGAGACAAGACTTGGAGAGGTTGGGAAGTTGAACCCCAGTGTCCCAACGCTTCTCTTTGCAGGGCCCCCTAAGCTCCAATCAGGAGGCATGTCCTTGTGAGCCCTTTCTCCAAAATCACTCTGGCTCCCATGTCTCATAGCCAAGACCGTTTCCACAGCTAACATCAATCTACCTTCAGATCAAGCACCTTCCTCTTTTTTTTTTTTTTAAGCCGATAGCACCAGGTCTCCCCAGCAGTCTCCCATCCAAGAACCTACCAGGCCAACCCTGCTTTGCTTCTGAGATCAGACGCATTCAGGGTGGTCCAGCCATAGACCCCTTTCTCTTTGTATGGAAAGGCACTTGAGCCAGCTTTCCTTACAAAGAGAAAAGGAGGGAGGTGGTCACAAAACGCAGCCCAAAGAGCAGGTGCCTGGGTTGGGGCGGAAGGAGCCGGACAGGAGCAGCACCTTCATGTGGCAACTGTGCAGCACCACCTCTGACAAGGCACACAGGCTGGTACTGCCGGAGGGCAAAAAGCAGGGAGGCTGGGGGCAGCGAGGAAGAGGGACAACCTCGCCTTGGAGGAGCCACAGGACACAACCCCAGCCTACACCCAAAACCTCACTCATACAAGTAACCCTGGGGCCACTGCTCACACCAGGGAACCTTCCAGACACACCGGTAGAGACAGCCACTGGAATAATAAGCAGTGGTCACATCATCCATGTCCCAGATTAAGGAGCTTGGACTGGATCCTAACCTCTGCTCTGTTCCTGCAAGGGCTACCCCAAAGCAGTGCTTCCCACCCCACAGCCCTCGCCACCCACTGCCCATGGAGGAGAAAGGTCTGTCTCAGTAGAGACGGAAGCTGCTCCTCTTTCCTCCACTAGGTAGAATAAATCAAGTGAGAGCCTGTTAGCACAGAGACTTTGTCTCTCTTCCTTGTGTGCGACAGCTTCCTAGGTAACTTCAGTGCAGATCTTTCCCTTACATGGACGGCCCCAAGGTCCATCCTGTGGGGAGGGAGTCAGGAGTTGGGGCGGGGAGCTTGGGCAAGGCCGTTTGGCCCTCACTCCTCAACTGCATGGGCCCACAACCTTAGTAAGAAAGGTAAGATTCTGGCCTCCATCTGCCTGACTCCTACGTCAACTACAGCTGGGATTTGGGGTGGGGAAAGGGAGAGTCATGTATTAGCTCCCAAGGCCAAAGGGAAACACTGCAGGGTTTGAAGCCCTAGGTGATGTGAGCAGACATGTTCTAGAAGACATTCGAGGATGTGCTGGTGGGAATCTGGTTGGCGCAGAGACCTAGCAGAAGCCAGTTATGACAGTCCAGCCGAGGACGGCACCAGAGCAATCAGGGCAAGACAGAAGAGAATAGATTGTCCCCAAACACACACACACACACACACACACACACACACACACACACACACAGACACACACACACACCAGGAAAATCTACAGTACTTGCTCATTACCTGGTTGTGGAGGCAATGAAAGATTCCCAAGTCTCAGTAGATGGCATCAAAGAGTTCAGGAGAAGCTGGACTAAGGAGAAAAAGCTGGGTTCATTTTGGAGGTGATGCTCTGGGGGGACGCCGCGCAAGCAGTGGGATGTCCAAGTCTGAAGATGGGGTGCGAGACACTGCCAGCACTTGTTCCTGCGGTTCACGTGACATTCACCAGGTCCCGCCACAGAGGCCATCTATACATTTTCACTTTCAATGGCCAGATTCCGTATTTGCCGAGCCAGTTTGAAACTAAACCACGGAGCTCTAATGAGCTTTTGTCTGGCTGTGTTCTTCGACATGCCTGAAGTGCTGTCTGGCCTGGCTAAATGCGCCACACGGGCCTCTAAGCACAAAGCCTGGAGTAGGTGAAAGAATTTACTCTGCTGCTAGCAGTCTGAAGTGTTTCACAAAACTCTACTAGGCTGAATTAAGAAGAATGTCGGAGGATTTAGCCTTTGCTCTCAGAGAAATACGCTGTCACCTCCTGTTCCCAGAGGAGGGGCTGATGAAGGATCACTCTGGCCTGAGAACATCTGCTCTGCCCTTTTAGGCAGCATTCCTCCTGGGGGACGCAGGAGGGGACGGGGATGTGGCCACCTTGAAGCTGCCAGGTCAGTGCCCCTGCCCTCCCCCTACACTCAGGCTCCCACGGAGAGCCTCATATCTCACAGGGCTTCCAGCAGGGGAAGCAGCCAGATGGTGCCAGAGAAAATCTTGGAGGGGCAGAAACACAATGGAAAAAGAGTGGGAGGTTGCCTCACTCACATTTATGTTATTTAAGACTTTTAAAAAACACAACATCCACCACCAAATTTCTTCTTGGAGAGGCTCAGGTTTGCAGATTATGACATCTTTATTCATTCATTCTTTCCCACTTAGCTCATTTTCCTCTCACTACCCCTAGACTGTTCTTTGAGTGCTTCATCTGTATCCAATTCAAGCTCTGTTCCCTCTGAACTGGCCACAATTCCTGGTATGTTGTACTGTTCAGAGAACACCTACTGAAAGACTGAATTACTAAGTGGGTGCATGGATGGATGGATAGCAGAAGAAGAGATGGGAAGATGGATACATGTGTGGATGGACTGATGGGTGGATGGGTGCGTGGGTGGATGGATGGATGGATGGATGGATATATGGGTAGTGGAGGAAGAGATGGGAAAATGGATACAGGCATGGATGGATGGATTCAACTAACAGCTCTTCAGTGTCCACTCTGTGCTAGGTACTATGGATACAGAGATGGCTGATGCCTGCTCTCAACTTCAGAGGGACTCATGACCTAGCAGGGGTAAATGCCTAAGCCAATACATGACAAATCCTGTAACAAAGGGAGAGAGCAATGGACTGAACACAGAGGGGTTATACAGACTGAGCCCCAAAAGATGCAAAGGATTTCTTGGCACTGGGTTCAGCATGTACCTCCCAAACCTGCAGTAGCATTCCTTTGGCCCAGCTGAAACCTCCAAAGTTCATTCCAGTTCCTTCCCTCTGAAGAGCCCTCTGTAATCAACACCCCTCCCCTCTGGCTTGACAAACATTGTTGAGGGTCATCCCCCTCCCCAAGACAGCAGTTACATAGTACATGCATCTCAGGACACCAGTCTGGCATCTGATCGTGGAAATGTGGTGTGGCATAGTAGGGGATGTTGGCAAGGGAGTGTAGTGGGAAGGGTGTAGGACCTGTAGTCACAGTCTCCAACTGGTGAATCCCAAGTTCAATAATGCAAAAGCAAACTTGGGAACATAACTGATCTTCTCTGACTCTCACTTTTTCTATATTTACCTGGGTAACATGGTGATACGTACAGAGCAGCGTTGTTTAAAAGACTGAATGAGAACTGTAGGTCAATAAGCCCAATACCATATCTGGCACACACATTTGGCCCTCAATGTTAATCACCTATGTCCTGCTTCCTGGGATTTGGAGACACCATTTCTTTTCCGTTGCCTTTTGTCATGTAGATTCGACTCTATCCCATCTGCTCCAGTCTCCCAATCAAAAATATTCCTTCCTCCACCCATCCCCACCCTCTCCGCACTGATCTAGCTTCTCTTCTGTTGGAGTGAGTAGGAGATTAATCTTCATCCTCCCCTCTTACGACCTGAGCTCCTAAGGGCAGAGGCCAGGACTTATTCAGCTCTGCAACGCCTAAGCCTAGCTAGTACCTGCCACAGATTATTAATCAGAAAATTGTTGGCTGAAAGAGCCACAAGTTATGTTGGTGATACCAGTATTCCTACAGCCCGTGTGAGTGCATCCTACCAAGCCAGGATGTCTAGCCAATATGTCAGTATCAGTACCAAGAAGGAGCAGGTGTGGAGGAACACATCCTACAGACTGGGGACTAAAGAAATGTGAATTATTACAAGGAAGTCACTGTTCTTTTTTTTTAAAAGCAAGACTGAAAACCATCAATTAACTAGAATGATCAGGAAATTGGGCATTGCTGCTAATTTAAGTTTCTGGCAAGTCAAAATAATTCTCCAAGCCAGGACTATAGAATTTCAGAAAAGGAAGAAAATTCTACCAGCTGAGGAGACCGAGGAAGGCTTCTTGAAAGAAGTAACCCTTGAAGGATGACTAAGAGGTTCCCTATGAACCCCGTACTGGGCAAGACTAAAAGAATCTAATTTGTGGCAAAGATCTTGAGTGTTGCTCCTGGACAAATTAAGTACCATGACCCTGAGCTGCTTAAAACTCCCTTCCCTGAGATGCCCATCCTTTGATTCTGGGATTGAAATTCCACGAGGGTGACAGACGGGCCCTTACTGTTCCCACACAAGGACAAAGGAGAGACGCCCACGCGCCTCTGTCCGAGATAAGAGCTGCGAGTCCCTAACAGACTTCCAGGACAGCTGAAAAACATCCTCATATGGGAAAATAAAGAGGACAGACAGATTTGATTCATCCTGGGGGCGTTCTGGAACCACAGCCAGCCTGCTTACACAGTCTTCTTTATGAATACAAATAGGAAAACAACCAGACCCAATTAAGTCCATTTTTTTTAAGCATTGCACTTAAGCTCCAGAACAGAGAATTTCCATCTTTATCAAAATCTCCATTCCCGGGAGGACGGCGTGTTGAAAGAATCCATAACTCTTTCTCTCCAGCCCACGGGTTCCTTCACCCTCACTGCCCCAGCAACTGAAGGAAGGTCATCTTGACCTGATTGTCTCTGTCTATACGTCTTAAGCCGTATTTGCCTAAGTAAAACATAAAATTAGGTAAGCTGCATAAGATGTCTCCTAAGTCTCATTCTTTCCTTAGGATTCTTCAGATCGCACGAGGGTCACTGACCAGATGCCATGTACCGGGCACAGTGAGCCTTCAAGTAGCTATGTGAGATAAGAGGTCTCATGCCCTTTGTCACACTGGGAAAGTGAGGCCTGGTGGTTGATTTGAGCAACCGGCTCCTGAACTAGATGGCGGGCTGTGGGGCACACAGCCCAATCCAGTGAGTTGCTCCCAGACTAAAAACCATCAATTAACTAGAATGATCAGGACATTGGGTGTTGCTGCTAATTGAAGTTTCTTAATAATTCTCCAAGCCAGGACCATAGAATTTCAAAAAAGGGAGAAAATTCTACCAGCTAAGGAGATCAGATCACCAAGGCTTTTTTTTTTTTTTTCTCTTTGAGACAGAGTCTTTCTCTGTTGCCCAGGCTGGAGTGCAATGGCGCAATCTCGGCTCACCGCAACCTCCACCTCCCTGGTTCAAGAGATTCTCCCGCCTCAGCCTTCCAAGTAGCTGGGATTACAGGCACACGCCACCACACCTGGCTAACCACAGCTTCCACCAAAACAGAGTCATCTTCAGCGATCCTTGGTCTAAAAACACACAAGCCATTGTTTTCTAAAGCTTTAGGAAACACACACATTTCCCTTTGCTTTAATGTTGCCGGGGAAATCCTTGCAGAAATCACACTTGTTGCATTCATCACTAAATACCCAGGGCATAGCACATAGTAAGCACTAAGTAAATATTTGTTAAGTGAATTTTTACTTAATAGGAAAGTACTTAGCTCCTTTTATTTTTTTTATTTTCTACTTCAACCCCATAAGAATTATAATTTCTCTCTTCAGGTTTTACTAAATTAAAGGATGATTCCCAAGACACAACTTCCTCCCCAGGTCAACTTTTTAAAATGAAAATAAAAGAACTGGAAGATAGCTTTGCTAGAGGTGACAGTGGCACAACCCTGTGAATGTACTAAACACCACTAAATTGTTCACTTTAAAACGGTTAATTTTATGTTGTGTGAATTCCATGTCGATTACTTTAATGTGTTTCCAGCACTGTTTCTGAATATAACTCCATTGCCAGTGCCATGAGAATTCCACCCGCTGCAGGCCAGAAATTGCCGAGTAACAGAAAGCAGTGAGACTGGGCTAGGATTTTTTTAGTAACACAGACAGAAAAGTAACATTCGGGAGAAAGGGGCGGTGCGTGGTAATAACAGTCACGCCCACCAAGGTCTCCTCCACAGACCAGCACTGGGCCAAGCATCTGAGGTGTGTCATCTCACTTAATCTCCACATCAACTCAGCCCTGTTCTCTCCAGTTCACGGTTGAGAGTAGGTGTCTAAAATACAGGGCACACGTGAGCGTCTGCTTTGAGCCATATGAATGCCCACTGTGAGCTGGGCGCAGTGGCTCACACCTGTAATCCCAGCACTTTGGAAGGCTGAGGTGGGCAGATCACCTGAGGTCAGGAGTTCAAGACCAGCCTGGCCAACATGGCAAAACCCTATCTCTACTAAAAATACAAAAATTAGCCAGGCATGGTGGCACGTGCCTGTGATCCCAGCTACTTGGGAGGCTGAGGCAGGAGAATCGCTTGAACCAAGATTGCGCCATGGCATTCCAGCCTGGGCAACAAAGAAAGATTCTGTCTCAAAAAGAAAAAAAAAAAAGCCCACTGTGTAGTACAGAGGAACCCCATTCCCCTAAGCTCAGGGTCTCAGCAGCAGGCAAGTTCATGGATGAGGATGGAAGCAGTGAGGCGTGACTGCTCCTCTCCTGCGCAAATGCCCCTCCTCTCACCAGGTCATCTTCAGAGGGCATGCTGCTTCCTCATCTGGAGACATCCAGGTTCTCCAAAATGGAGCTCCTATGACCTTCTCCACCCACCCCTAACATGCTACGGTTCCACCAGCCTTTCCCTGAACTCACTCTCCCATGCTGTCTTTATGCCTCGGCCCAAAGTTCACCCCACCTAGAATGCCATCCCCTGCTCTGATCTTACTCCCCCATTCACTGTCAGGGATGTGGAACCAAAATTGTCTTTCTTCCTAGTTCTGCCTTTACGGCTATGTAGTCTGGGGAAAAATGTAACCTCTCTGAGTCCCAGCTCTCCAGCCAGAAAATGAGGATGATTGTGTAGCACCTGAAAAGCTAAGACCCCTAGAAAAATGCTTTAATGGATGATGGATAGAGTGATCTTTTCATCCAAGTCTGGCTACCCATGGCCATTCGCCAGGGAAAAGCTTCATTATCTAAATACTGCTGGGAGGAAGTGAACCTGACACCCCATACCTGACCTCGCACTGGCCCTGCAGAAGCCAAAGTGAAGGGTTCGTGCTGGCCAAAGCTGGGCAATTTGAGCACCAAAACAAATAATTACTTCACCAGATTAGGCACAGGTTGACTGTTTTAAAAAATCAATATGTTCATAATCGGCCAGGCATGGTGGCTCAAGCCTGTAATCCCAGCACTTTGGGAGGCAGAAAGGGGTGGATCACCTGAGGTCAGGAGTTCGAGACTAGCCGGGCCAACCTGGCAACACCCCGTCTCTACCAAAAATATAAAAAATAGCCGGGTGTGGTGACAGGCCCCTGTAATCCCAGCTAATTGGGAGGCTGAGGCAGGAGAATTGCTTGAACCCAGGAGGCAGAGGTAGCAGTGAGCCAAGATTGCACCACTGCAATCCAGCCTAGGTGACAAGAGCAAGACTCATCTCAAAAAAAAATCTGTATGTTCATAATAATATTGAAAAAAAGAAAAAGAAACTAATACTGGGTCAGCTTTGGAGGATGCTAGAAAACCAACTTTATAAAAGAATTCTAGTGAATATATGAAGAAGGAATTATAAATTAGGGTATCATCATTTTACAGCTCCTAAAGAAATGAGGTATCTTAGCAGTGACTGTCAGTTGTAACTAAATCCAATGATGAAAGATTGAAGGGGAAATTTTAAGATGGATAGATGAGGCTGACAATTATTGGAACTACTAATAGGGAGACACGCGAATTGCATCCTGCTGTGACGCAATATAAGGTACACACCATCACTCTGACATCTTCTCGCCCAATATTGAAACTGAATCTGATCTAGTCCCTACATCAAACTACCAATTTACTGAATATACAGGGACAAAGATACACTTTAAGCAACAGCCAAGTGATGTGCAATCAGCAAAGTCCAATAAGTAAGGAAGTCCAAGAGACCAGTGACCAGGTGTTTTCAACAAACAAATGGCAAGAAAAAACTTACAGACCAAAAGAAACCTAACAGACATATCAATACAAAGCAATGCATGGGCATTTTTTTGAATCCTGATTCTAGCAAACAGACCAACTGCAAAAATATGTTAATGAAATCAGGGGAAATTGAATAGTCTTAGCCCACTGGAGCTGCTCTCACAAAATATCTTAGACCAGCTAATTTGTAAACAACAGAAATTCATTTCTCATGTTCTAGAGGCTGGGAAGTCCAAGGGCATGGCACCAGCAGACTCAGTGTCTGCCGAGGGCTCCATCTCTGCTTCAAAGATGGTGCCTTCTCACAGCGTCTCGCATGGTGGAAGGGGCAAACAGGCTCCCTCACAACCTCTTTTCCAAGGTGCTGATCCCATTCATGCTGGCAGAGCCCTCATGGTCTAACCCCCTCCTAAAGGCACACTTCTTAATACTGTCACACTGGGGATTAGGTTACAAATTTTAGGAGGACACCAACATTCTAACCATAGCAAACATTAACTGAATAATTGGTATAATAAGGAATTACAACTAATGTTTTTAAGGTGTGATAACAGTATTGCGATAACATTTTTTTTAAAAGAATCTCTTTAGAGATACACACAAAAGCATTTTGGACAAAAGGACGTACCTGGGATTTTGCTTCAAATAATCTAACAAAGAAAAAAAAATGTGTGCAGTGTGTAATAAAACAAAATCGCCCACATGTTGCTAATTTTTTTTTAACTTTGGAAATGCATATTTGGGGCTCACTAAAATATTCTATTTTCTTTTGCATATGTTTAAATTTTTCTATGATAAATCCCTTAAAAAGGAGAAAAACGTGAATTTGGTCCTGCAACTTTTGGACTTAGGGTGAATTCTGACAGAAAGAAAAACTTGGATTCACCTTTAGGGCAGAGACGTCTTCGTGTTTTGGAAGATGACCTCGGTGGACACTTTGGGTAGGTAACGGCAATGGTGGGGATTCTGGCAAACAGTGATTTGAAATGCTACGGATCTAGAAAGAAAAGTCTTCAACACGGTGCAAGCCAAATCTCTAAAGTTTATGTTGGCTTTAAAAGGATGTTTTTTCTATTTTGTTTCATTCTAAATACGAGCGTAGACTATGCTGTCCTGGAAAATGACTGTTCTTGGGAGCATTATGTACGTTCTTGTTCAAGCAGCAAGCCATGTAAAAGGGAAGTGGCCAGGCAAAGATACCAAGGAGGCAAAACAAACCTTCACCACGCTGGGGGAAGGCCAGAAACGAGCCCTGCCTGAGACTGCCAAAGCCTGTACAAAGCGCATTCTGCTGAAGACCCACGCAGGGCGCTGTTCTTTGTTGGAAAATGAAAGTTCTGGGAAATATTCCAGCGCCAGCCTCGTGTGTCCCAGATGCACGGGATAGTGAGGGTAGCTGCAGGGCGAGGCCAACCCCTGGATGTGAAATGTGGAGGTTTTTCCTGAAGGAAATAGAAATTCCAACTGCCATGAACCCCTGGAGAAGGAAGATCTAGGGATAGAAATTGGACTGGGGAGCAGGCCTGTGGCATGGGACTGGGGCCACTGCAGGGAGAGGCTGAAGGCCTGGAAGAGCTCAGTGTCTGTCTGTCTGTCTGTCTGTGTTTCTCCTCTCTCTCAGAAGAAGAAGAAAGCATACCTCTACCACAGGAGAAATGGACTAGAAGCTGTCTAGAAGTCTCTGAAAACAATATATCTAGTACATGGCTTTATGTTTTTTTGGACTATAATTCCCTCCTGAGATAATGTCCTCAATATATTACTGTAAAGCAATGCAGCCTGTGTTTAGATGAGTTAATGAAGAGAATTAAAGAAAGGCCCCGAATCCTCAGTTAAAATAATCCAAGAAAGGAAAAGGCCACCTTCTTCTTACTCACTCCAAAACCCGTGTGGTGACAGCAGCAACAGCCCCCCACCCCGAGTCCTGTGGTCTCGGGACTCCAGAGCAGAGCAGGGACCAGAGAGGGACAGACTCAGTGTGAACACAGCTGATGGGGGCACCAGGCAGCCAGCTCCACCCAGAGCCTCCAAGGGCAGGAAGGGCTCTGAGAAGCAGGAGGCTCGTGCCGGGACAGGCAGCCACGCCATGCAGGAGACTCCCTTACTGGTCAGAATAAACCCATTTGATAGAACTGCATGGGCTGGGCAAGGTCTTTGAACTAATTGAACACAGTGTACAGTATGCGTGTTCACTCTTGGTTTCTTGATACCAAATATAAAGCACCGATCTAGTGCCTGCGCCAGAGTAAGCAGTCACTACAGGGCCAGTTTTAATGCTATTATTATTATGTTGCCATTGTTTTTTTGTTTTGGGGTGTTTTTTGTTTTGCTTTTTTTTTGTTTTTTGTTTTTTGTTTTTTGGAGTCTCGCTCTGTTGCCCAGGCTGGAGTGCAGTGGTGCAATCTCAGCTCACTGTAACCTCTGCCTCCTGGGTTCAAGCGATTCTTCTGTCTCAGCCTCCCAAGCAGCTGCGATTACAGGCACCCACCACCACGCCCGGCTTGTTTTTGTATTTTTAGTAGAGATGGGGTTTCGCCATGTTGGCCAAGCTGGTCTCAAACTCCTGACCTCAGGTGATCCGCCCACCTCGGCCTCCCAGAGTGCTGGCATTATGGGCATGCACCACCTGCTGTTGTTGTTACTATGATTAATCATGAGAAAGTATCAATGCTTGTGATATCACCTACCAAGAAAATTGGTATATAGAGAAGGACTATTACTTTTTAAGTTCTTTGTATCATAAGTTACTGAATATTGTGTAATTTTGTATCAAAATCAGCAATATTCTTTCATTGCTTTCTGCAAAATATAAAGGGACGTAAGGCATGTTTTTTTTTTAAGACAATGGCTACCATGGGTGGATCCTGGATCCTGAAAGTTCTGAAAAACATAGTGTGAATCCACAGTACCGTGCACTCTACCACTGCACACTGCAGGGTGTGTGGAGTGTTAGGGGCTGGGGGTTGGCTCCTCCCCAGGATGGAGGGTCCAGAGCTCGGGGTGCCACGCTGCTCTGCTGCTCCGGGTCTGGTTGTTCTGCCAGCTCCCGAGCCTCCCCGAGCTTCCATGATCTCATCCCCAGCACACATCACATTTCAGCACAATGAACTTTCAAGACATGAATGAAGGGGAGACAGGACTAGATGATCATTTCTAACTACTTTGGGGAAATTTGCCTCCGAATCCTAACCAATTCCAAAGGCAGATGATCTCATAGAAAATAATAAATACACCAGCTAAAGCTCCACTGCTTTCCCCTGGCCACCAGGGTTTCTCATCACCTAATGAACAAAACTCCCACTAGTCTAGATGTGCTAAGGTCTGCCAAGGAGATCATGGGAAGAGAAGCTCTGATTCCTGGGCCTCAGGCACTCTCACCATTAGCTTCCCTGAGGAAAAGGTGTCACTGGTTCCCCTCAGGCTATGACCACAAGCCCAGTCCCCAGATAAACCATCCAGCCTGGCTCAGCTGCACAGTAACTACCTGTTGACACATGACCAAACCATGCTTCTCAAGGACAGGAAATCCCAGCATCTATACTCAACCAAGAACACATGAGATGATTTACTGTGACTGGAAACATTACTCCCAGGCCACAGAGAATGTGAGACCCCATAGGCACAGGGACCATGCGCCTTTGGCTCACAGGTCTGTTTTTGGTGCCTGAAATACTGCAGGTGCTCAATAAATATTTGTTGTAGCAATAAACAAACACAACAGGCTCTGATACCCAGCCCTGTCACTTCTTCACTGTAGAACCATTCATAAATCGCTCTGCCTCTCTGCACCCTATATCACAATTGAGAGTTTGCTGATGTTAAACAATATCCTTTTTCCTGATTGAACATTTATTTACGGAATGCCTTACTACTGCTTTACTTCCAATGTCTGTTTATAAGTTAGTTCCAACACTTTCTTTCTTGTTTTTCGTTTGAGACAGGGTCTCGCTCTGTTACCCAGGCTGGAGTGCAGTCATGTGATCAGAGCTCACTGCACCCTCGATCTCCTGGGTTCAAGCAATCCTCCCACCTCAGCCTCCCCAGTAGCTGGGACTACAAGTGTGCATCACCACACCTGGCTAATTTTTTATTTTTTATTTCTATTTTTTGTAAAGATCAGGTATTCCTATGTGGCCTAGGCTCCTGACCTCAGGTGATCCTCCTGCCTTGGCTTCCCAAAGCATGGGATTACAGGAATGAGCCACTGCACCCAGCCTGAACACTTTCATTGTTTTTATAATTTACTGATTTGTTATTATTGAATTCCTCACATCCCTGAGGATGTGAGACAAACTCTCAGGAAGGGACAAAAGAGCCGGAGAGAACTGCTTGTGTGAAAGACTTTAATTCTGTCCAGGGTGGCCAGGAACAGAGTAAGGACAAGTGGCTGGAGAGACAGGAAGGAGCTGCCAGGCACCATGACAGAATGTGCTCTCCACCCCAAGAGCATGCCAAGCTGTCAGGAGAGATTTTAGGCAAAGGAGAAGCATGATCAAATATGGGCTGGGTGACTGACTCACACTTCCTTCGCTGCAGTCCCCATCTCTGTAGAATGTGATCACACCAGCTGGGTGTGGTGGCTCATGCCTATAATCCCAGCACTTTGGGAGGCCCAGATGGGCAGATCACTTGGGGTCAGGAGTTCAAGACTAGCCTGGCCAACATAGTGAAACCCCGTCTCTACTAAAAATACAAAAATTAGCCAGGCATGGTTGCGTGCTCCTGTAGTCCCAGCTACTCAGGAGGCTAAGGCAGGAGAATCACCTGAACCCAGGAGGCAAAGGTTGCAGTGAGCTGAGACGGTATCACTGCACTCCAGCCTGGGTGACAGAGAGAGATTCCATTTCAAAAAAAAAGAAAAAGAAAAAGAATGTGATCACGCCTATTTTGCAAGGCAGTTGTTGCTCAGAGCCAATAGGGTAGCCCAAAGTGGTGTGTCTGGCACAAGGAAGGCCTCCATGAAGAGTGTAGAAATGAAAACCAAAAAGTAATGTCGAATTATTCATAATGACCAACAAGTGGAAATGACCCAAACATCTATCAATCAATGTTTGGATAAACAAAACGTGAGCTATCCATACAATGCAATGTTATTCAGCCATTAAAAGGAATAAAGAGCCATCACATGCTATAACATGGATGAAACTTGGAAACATTACACTCAGTGAAAGAAGCCACACACGAATATACAAAATGTCCAAAACAAGCAAAATACATAGAGACAGAAAGTAGATTTGTGGTTTCCAAGCAAGGAAGGAACAGAGACTGCCCGCTCATAGACACAGGGTTGCTTTTTGGGTAATGGAAATACTTTGGAATTCATGGAGGTGGTGGCATAACTTTGTAAATCTACTAAAAATCACTTTAATATAGTAAGTTTTATGTTATGTGAATTATATCTCTATTAAAAACTGCTTTAAAAATTTGCTTTAAAAATCTCCATCCAGTTTCACTTTTCATGGTTTCAGTTTTCCAAGATCTGAAAATATTAAATAAAAAATTCCAAAAACAAACAAGTCATAAATTTCAAATTGCATGCCATTCCTAGTAGCATGATGAAATCCCCCACCTTCCCACTCCAACCCATCTAGGACATAAATCTCTTGTCCAGAGTGTCCACACTGTGGACCCCACCCACCCATTACCGCTAGTCACTTATGACCCATCTCGGTACTCATATCAACAGATCACAAGAAGCAGGGTGAGAACACAGTAGTAGTGAGAGAGAGAAGGAGAGAAACCACATTCACTGAACTTTTATTACACTATATTGCTGTAATTGTTCTATTTTATAATTAGTAATTATTGTTAATTTTTTACCGAGCCTAATTTATGACTTAAACTTTATCATAGTGTGCGCATATAGGAAGAAACACAATATATATATATATATATATATATATATATATAGTTCAGTCCCATCCATGGTTTCAGGCAACCACTAGGAATCTTAGAACATACATCCCATGGATAAGGGGGAACTACTGTAATGCTGAGTACTGTGGAAAACTTGTTAAAGTCAGAATAGGTAACATGCAATAAACAGAAAGGTTATCTCGCTCTGCTAATCCTAAGATAACCAGACGTGAGCAATCTCACCAGCAATCAAAGCTCAAATCATCATGCCACACTGGGAAAGTGGCCAAAATTAAGAAGCCCAATAATATTTAGTGTTGGCCAAAATGTGAGGGAAGAAGCACTCATCCACCACCACAGGGCATGTAAATGAGCCTGGCCACGCTAGTGAGCAATTTGGCAATGCCTACTCAAAGTGAAAGTGCACATACTGCGTAACCCAGCAATTCCGCTCCTAGAAACTCCCCTACTAGGACATGAAGAGATACAAAAGGTTGACTAGAGAGCAACATTCATCATAATATTATAAAAAAGGAAACAATGAAAATGTCTACCATTAGAGGGAGAAAGAGAAAATAGTGACATATTCACACTACCAAATACCAATGATCAGCTACAATGAACTACATCTATCAATAATGTGAAAGTGAACAATGCCATGTACAACCCTGAAAATGTAAGCACTCAAAGCAACAGATACAGATGTACATAATAAACGTGAAAATCTGGGCAGAAGCAAGACATGCCACACTCATGATAACTGTCCCTCTTGGATGAGGGAAGAGAAAAGGGGACTTCCCTTCATCAGGAATGTCTGGGGCCATGTACAACGGCCAAGCAAGGTCAGGCAATCAGATGAGAGTGGCTTCTGCTAGCCCCACACGACGAGGACACTGGTCTCCTCATCCTCTGAAAGTCACTCTTTCCACGCACCTCTGCAGTAGCCTCCCTTTTTCCTTTCTAATACGAGCCACAAAGCTGGACAGCCGCACAGCAACAACACAGCCTGAAGGCCGGAGGGGCTGCATATGAATTTCAATTCCACCCCTTCCCGTCTGTGTGGTCTGGTCACTGAGGCTTTCTAAGCCCCCATTCCTCAACTATGAGACAGTAACAAAACTCACCTCCTGGACTTGTTAACACAATTAAAATTATGTAATCCTTCAACCTGTGATGTCACTATATGAAGTGCTCCAGCTAAAATAACACATAAAATAGATGTAGGCACATATAAAGTACTTAGTACAATATTTAAGGTCAATAAATATTTTCATCGTATTTGTATATAAAATAGATAAGATAAAATAGTTTATCTTGTTCCTTGCAAGTTAAACTGTCTTGTAAATAGTTATTTGCTCCTTTAATAGTTTATCCCTAAATAAAGATAAACTATTATTTGTTTATCCAAATAAAGATAAACTATTAAAGGAGCAAATATATGACTGAGGAAAGCCCCAAAGCACACTGGTTCTGTAAACTTAAGAGGAAATCCGGCCAGACACAGTGGCTCACGCCTATAATCCCAGCACTTTGGGAGACCAAGGCAGACAGATCATTTGAGCTCAGAAGTTTGAGACCAGTCTAGGCAACGTGGCCAGACCCCATTTCCACAAAAAAAATACAAAAATTAGCCAGGTGTGGTGGTGCATGCCTGTAGTAATGGCTACTGAGGAGGCAGAGGTGGGAGGATTGCTTGAGCCAGGGAGGTCAAGGCTGCAGTGAGCTGTGACCATACCACTGTACTCCAGTTAAGCAACAACGGGCGCCCCTGTCTCAAAAACAAAAAAAAAAAAAGGGGCCCAGCACAGCGACTCATACCTGCAATCCCAGCACTTCGGGAGGCCGAGGCAGGCGGATCACCTGAGGTCAAGAGTGTGAGACCAGCCTGGCCAACATGGTGAAACCCTGTCTCTGCTAATAATACAAAAATTAGCCAGGCGTGGTGGCACATGCCTG
This sequence comes from Cacajao melanocephalus, assembly GCA_963573385.1. Classification (NCBI taxonomy): domain Eukaryota; kingdom Metazoa; phylum Chordata; class Mammalia; order Primates; family Pitheciidae; genus Cacajao; species Cacajao melanocephalus. The sequence continues at coordinate 38,729 of CAUYLG010001508.1, forward strand.
TAATCCCAGCTACTTGGGAGGCTGAGGCAGGAGAATTACTTGAACCTGGGAGGTGGAGGTTACAGTGAGCTGAGATCGTAACACTATACTCCAGCCTGGGTGACAGAGCAAGACTCTGTCTCAAAAAAATAAAAGTAAAAAGCAGCACCTTCTGTCTTTAATGAACTGGATGATAGTAACTCAGAGATGGACAGCAAACATGTCTAAAACATTTCAGGATCAAGAATGTAAGATCTCTGAGGCACATCCTTCTGCCTCTCAGCTCCCCACCACCACTGCTTCAATTTACTCAAAGTCCCTAGGACATAACTGGAAAATGCAAAGTCAGTAGAGAACACAGCCAATTAAACAGTGTCCCTTCAGGAAAAAAAAACTGAACGTGTTCATTGGCTGAAGCTGCAGTACTCAGCTCAGGTCCCACGGGTGCCCAGACGATGGATCCCTGATTCCTATCCTCAAGAGACTGGGCAGTGAAGGAAACACAGAGCTTGCCACTACCTCATGTAAGATCCTGAGATGGGACCCTGGCTCTGTACCACATCCAGGTTACGTCACCGCTTGAACTGGGGAGTGAAATGGTATCTCCTGAACTGCTAACCTTTCTTATATCTCATGCTAGCATTTCTATACAACTGCAGTTTGCCAGTCACTCGCTCCTCTTTCTATTTAGTTTCTTCTGCCATTCCTCTTACTGACTTGCTCCCACAGAAGACCCACATTTGGTTGGGAATCTTAGCATTCCCTGGAGTCAATACGTAAAGTACCCATTATTTGCTCATGAAAACTGAGTAAAGCTCTGTGGTTCCACTTTCCCAACTGCTGAAACCATCTTCCCTAATAAGTAACAGTCCATTACTTGAAAGATACATTCGAGTCTTTTCTGTAAATCAAACAGGCAATTTTATTTGCAACATTTTTGTTGTTACAATGAGAATACTTTACTAACTAGGCCAGCACAGTGGCTCATGCCTGTAATCCCACCATCTTGGGAGGCCGAGGCGGGTAGATAACCTGAGGTCAGGAGAGTTCGAGACCAGCCTGGCCAACATGGTGAAACCCTGGTATCTATTAAAAATAAAAAATAAATGGCTGGGCGTGGTGGCTCATGCCTATAATCCCAGCACTTTGGGAGGCTGAGGCGGGCAAATCACCTGAGGTCAGGTGTTCGATATCAGCCTGGCCAACATAGTGAAACCCCGTCTCTACTAAAAATACAAAAATTAGCGAGACGTAGTGGTGCATGCCTATAATCCCAGTCACTCAGGAGGATGAGGTAGAAGAATTGCTTGAACCCGGGAGGCGGAAGTTGCAGTGAGCCAAGATCGCACCACTGCACTCTGCCCTGGGCAATAGAGTGAGACTCCATCTCAAAAAACTAAATAAATAAAAATTTCAAAAAGTTAGCTGGGCATGATGGTGCATGTCTGTAATCCCAGCTACTCAGGAGGCTGAAGCAGGAGAATCGCTTGAACCCAGGAGGCAGAGGTTGCAGCGAGCTGAGATCACACCACTGCACTCCGGCCTGGGTGACAGAGTGAGACTTCACCTCAAAAAAAAAAAAGAAAACTAATCAGAAGGGGTAACAATATCATTTCAGTTTTTTTAAAGCAACAATTCTATAATGTAAAGAAATTATTTAAGAGGATATATGATACCTGCAGATATCAAAATTTGAGTAGTAGAATGCTTACAGTAATGACATGGATACGGGTTCCTAGCAGACCCACAGGAAAGTTGTATGTACAACATGATAGCCTTTTTTGTAAAATGTGTATGTGTACATTAAAAGGACATGAAGAATCTCCCAAAATGCTAACAACAGTCATGTCCAGGTAAAGGAATTAGTTTTTTGTTTTGTATTTTTCCATGTTTCATAACTTTTCTGCAATTAACACATTTAGCTTTTGAGATTTGAAAAAAGCAATTTTTAATTATTTTAATCAGATAAGTAAATCAACAAATTTTCCTTAGGAAAAAAGAGACTGATGTAAGTAGCTAATGCAAATATTATTGATCTGCTTTTGCCTGAAATTAACAGCAATGTAGAAGCAGCTAAGCTCAGGACTCTATTCCCCATGGAGAGACCCCTTACACAGTCAGGGCAAAGGACATGGCCAGATAACAGTGTTTAGACATGTCTTTGATGTCCTCAGCCTTCATCCTGGATGGCTGACCAGCGGAAACAAAAGATCATTCTCGTACAGCTGGCTGCAGCCGGCCTGTGTGCGCCCACCCCTTGCTGCCCCTGTTTCCCAGGCTGACCTCTGCACCCACACACAAAGGCCTCATTCGCAGCATGGTCAGCAGTGTCAAACATTCTCTCCAGATTCAGCCATTGAAAGGACATTTCCTTTTTTCCAAACCCGCTCTGTGTCTTCATGACCCAACTAGAGTGAGAACAGAGTTTTGGAATGAAACAAACAAAAAAAGACAATCTGCCTTCCACAATTAATAATCATCCTGTGTTTACAGAGATTGCAGATAGATTTTGCTGAACTGTGTTTTTTATGCTCCCCCTACCATGAACGTGTTTGTGTAATGAAGCATTTTAAAATAATAGCCATTTTTTAAAATGAAAACCCACGCTTCCAAAAGTGCACTTGAGTTCCATACGTTCTCTACACAGGTTTTTAAGCAGCCAGTGGCCGCACGCCACATTTGGGGCTGCGGAAGACATCACAGGAGCTGACAACTGAAATTAGTCAGCAGTTCCAGTGGGTCTGCAGCTGACACAGGAGACAAAGTGGGCGCCCAGCCCAGTTGTGCCCGTGCCTACCACAAGGTCAGTTCCACCCATGGGTCAGTGTGCCCCAGATCAGTTCAGGACGCCAAGTGTCACCACTCCCTCCCTAGGCAGGCAGGCTGCCCAGCTGCCCAGCAGCAAAACTGCATAGGAACTCAGACTCCCATCGCCCATCCAGCTTTGCTGTCCCCTGACCCACGTCCTCACCTCACTACCCCCCAGTTCTGACTCACAGTGTCCCAAAGCTGAGCTGTCTTCATGGTCCTCTTAAAGCCTAGAATTAGCTACGTGAACATCGGTGAACATCATAATTTATTATGCAAACTTTAAGCACTGTTGTGTCCCAATATATTTAACTTGATAATGAAAAGCAGGAATTCTTAAAATCTTAAATACATGCAAAGGCAATCCATCGTAGGACGGATAGCTTTTTCGATAAATGGTGCTGGAACAACTGGGTATCTACAGGCAAAGACATGAACTTTGACCTAAACCTTTTATAAAACCTAAACCTTTTACAAAAATTAACTCATAATGGATCACAGACTTACATATAAAACATAAAACATTTCTGGAAAAAACAAAATTTTCATGATCTAGGCCTAGTTAAAGAGTTTTAAAATTTGACATCAAAAGTACAATTCATAAAATAAAAAGTAGATACACTGGACTTCATAAAAATTAAAATGTTTTGCTCTGCCAGGAGGTGGAGGCTACAGTGAGCTGTATTCATGGCACTGCATTCTAGCCTGGGTGACAGAGTGAGACCCTTTCTTAAAAAAAAAAAAAAAAAAGTTTTGCTCTGCAAAAGACTCTGTTAAGAGGATGAAAAGACAAACTACAAGATGGAAGAAAATGTTTGCAAACCACATATACAACAAAGGACTAGTACTTGGAATACATATTTTTAAAATTTTTCAACACTCGATAGTATAACAAAGCAAAAGAAGCCAATTAGAAAATGGGCAAAAGACATGAAGAGATGTTCTACTGAAGAGGATATACAGATGGCAATTAAGTTATGAAATTATGTTCAGTGTCATTAGCCAATAGGAAAATACAAATTAAAACCACAATATGACATCACTACACATCTATCATAACAGCTACAGTAAAAAACAGTAACACCATCAAACATGGCAAGGACACAGAGAAGCAGGATCCTCACACATTGCTGGTAGGAATGTGAAATGGTACAGTCACTTTGGAAAACTCTCATAGTTTCTTACAAAATTAAATACACAACTAGCGTAAGACCCAGCAATTGCACTCTTAGATATTTATCTCGCAGAAATTACAACATATATTTACACAAAAACCTATGTTACACAAATGTTCATACCAGCTTTATTCATAATAGCCAAAAACTGGAAACGAGTCAGATATCCTTCAACAAGGTCATGGTTCAATAGACTGCAGTGCATCAATATCATGAAAGACAATTCAGCAATAAAAAGGAATGAACCATTGATACTTAAAAAACCTTGATGAATTTCCAGAGAATTATATTGAGTAGGAAAAAAGAAAAGCCAACCTCAAAAGGTCACATACCGTATAATTCCATCTATATAATACTTTTGAATTGACAAAATTATAGAGATAGAGAAGAGATCGCCATTTGCCAGGGGTTTGAAAGAGAAGTAACCACAGCGATAAAAGAGCAGCCTGGTGCGGGGCTCAGGTCTATAATCCCAGTGCTTTGGGAGGCCAAGGCAGGAGGATCACTTGAGACCAGGAGTTCAAGACAAGCCCAGGCAATGAAGTGAGACTCCATCTCTACTAAAATAGTGTTTTTAATTAGCCAGGCATGGGAGTTCCAGGCTGCAGCAAACTATGATCATGCCACTGAATTTCAGCCTGGGCAACACAGTGAGACCCCCAACTCAAAAAAAGAAAAAGTAAATAAAAGAGCAACATGAGAGGTCTTTATCAGGATGGAACTATTCTGTACCTTGACTGTATCAATGTTGCCATAGCGTATGATGGTTTTGCAAGATGTTCTTCTTGGGAGCAACTGAGTATAGGGTGCACGAGACCTCTGTATTATTTCTTACAAGTGCATGTAAATAATAAAAATTTGAGTTAAAAATTAGTAAATACTATAGATCAGCATTTTAACGATATTCTTCTTGCTAGCAGCTTGCCATAACCCTGTGTGACCTGAGCAGCAGAGTATCCTTTCATCCAGACCTCCCCCTTGTTCACAGACATGTGAGGGGGTGGTGGGGTGGGGAAGGTAAGTCGCTGCTGCTGCCATTGTCCCCTGTGTGAGAAATCTCTCTGGGTATTTGCAACCTTTATACAATATTAATGGGGATTAGAAGGGAGCATCCAAGGGCCAGGTCAGAGCCAGTCCTTTTCACTCATGTAAATGACCTGAGACAAATCTAAACCGAGAGGGTTCACATCCTAACAAGGCATTTTTGTTCCCATCCATGGTGATCGAATCACTGAAAGAAGACCCTATTGGTGACCCCAGCCCAAATCCGAAAGGCATTTGTATCCCTGTGAGCTGGGATGAGCACACAGTGGCCAGTCCCTGATCTCCACCGAGCGAGCACAGGAGGTCGAGAGTTTCTGGGAGGAAGTAAACGGCTGACGCATCTGCTAGACTCAAGGCCAGTCACAGCAGCACCTCCACCGCGTGCGGAGAGGGAGGGAGCACCCCGGATACGGAGAGGCAGTTTCATAGTCAGGCAGAGCCTGGAACCCCATCCGTGCCGCTTTTTGAAGCTGTAACTGTCTGAACCTCTCTGAGTCTGGTTATCCTCATCTGAAAACAGGGTTACCGTTATGTCCGTCCCAGAGTTGCTGCAAAGACACAGAAGAGGAGGACCACGCGCAGACTCACGGAGGCGCTCAGGGACGCTGGGCCCTTCCTTCCCCTACTCATCCAAGTTCAGCAACATCGAAAATCCCGTTCACTCAAAGAAAAGCGGCTTATCCTAACCAAGATTTGAGGGACTGGTACACACAGAAGCGAGGCGCTCAGACCCTGGGCCCCAACTGTGTGCCTCCAAACTCTGTTTCTGCCCCCTCCCAGGTGTGTGGCCTCAGACAAGCTACTCAACGACTGCGTGCCTCAGTTTCCCACTCTGCAAAACGAGGATAAAAATACCATCTACCTCCTAAGGTTGTCATGGGATTGAGTTACATGTGAAACACTTGGCAGAGTGCATGACCCTCACTTATTTTTTTAATGCATCCTTTTAGGTAACAGTTTGGTTAGAAGAAATAAGAAAACTTCCTCGAGACCATTTCTTTTCTAAATTTTGTGGAAAAACAACTATGTTGTATGATAAAAGTACCAGGCTAAACTGAATGAAATTGCCAATATGCTGCGATTTTGACCTACAAAAATGGCAGGTGTGTATGGTTCCGCCCAGTTAGCAAATTTCTGAGCCTCCATTTACGAAGCTGTAGAAGGTATACCCTAGTCCTTACATTCACAGGCTGTGGCGAAGCTTAGTGCTAATGTAAATGTTGGCACAAAGTAGGGACTTAGTAAATGACAGCAGCCGGTTGTGTAAAGCCACCAACCTTCTTCCCAGTGAGATGCTCAACCTGGCTTATGAGCAGTATGTCTATAGATAGAGGCATGGAGACGAGCAGATGATGTCATAGGCCTGATTCCCCAGAAGACCAGTCAATGTCATGGGGGGAAGGGGCAAGCAGGGGAGACTCTCCTCCCAAAGATCACAGAATGACACAGAGCAACCACCACAAGAACAGAGCAGGAGGTGTGGACAGCCATAAAAACTGACCACTGCCAGCAGTGAACACCTCTAAGGCCAGGCCTCAAAGACAGGTCATGGGTGATGATGACACTAATAAAAACAGTAATAACAAGTTGGGAGCTCTTTTCACGTATGGGGCAATGGTCTAAACACCTGACGTGTAACCCAAAGGATTTTGGCAGCCACCCCATAAGGTGCTGATTATTATTGACCCCACTTTACAGATAAAGAAACAGATCTGGAGAACATTAAGTTGCCTGCCCAAGTGTCACTGAGTTTGGATTTGACCCTGAGTTTGTAGGACTCCAGGTGACCAGCTGTTCTACACAGCCATTAGCTTAACCACTCGGATCACTTCCATTAAAAAAGATGTAGGATTATCATCATTGAAAGACAAGGACAAATAAGGAAGCCAGAAGTCTGCAGCTGCATCAGGAAGGGACCCTGGATTTCCAGACCAAGGTTCCCCTCCAGGAGTGTCTTACCAAGAGTATCTCTAGAGCAGCGTCCATAGCAATGCTTCTCAACTGTCGGCATCTGTAAGATGCACCTGGGTGGCACCGGGCTCCACCATCAGGTACACCCATTCAGAGGGTCTGGGGGCCCAAGGATGTACATTTCTACTGATTTTCCAGGTGACACTGCCACAGCCAGTCTGTAAACCACACAGAGGATCCAGAAGGTATCTGATAACCCCAACATTTCATGAGTCTCTGTGGTGACAAGTCTGGGAAGACAGCTTCAGCGCTGGGGGCACCCCCAGGTCACACTGCTCCTGCAGCCCATCTACTCAGCCTGGCTCTGTCCAGCCTCTCTCCCACTTTGGAGTAAGACAAAAATGGGTTCCCTACCATCTGCTGGCCGTACCGCTCAGGGCAAGTCCATGGGCTTTTCTGCACCTCAGTTTCCCCATCTTTACAACAGGTACCACCCTCCGGCTTACCATGTAAGGAGCAAGTGAAGGAGCCTGTGTAGGGTACCTGGGCTACAGTAACTGTTCATTTCTTCTTTCACCTTTTCTCCATCAGGTTCATTTCTCCTAAGCCCCCAAACACACCAGCTCAAATTCTACTCTCTCTAAACTTGTCTCATGTCTGTAGCCATTTACAAGAATAACAGCTATAGCTTCCATCTCTGCAGTTTACAAATTACCCCCTGAGGTCAGAGTCTGCAGCTTACACCTCACGTGCCCCCTCCCATGCCCAATGCGACACCCGATGCAGAGCAAACATTCAATATGGACTTACTGGTCAAAAGAACTCACTAAATCTGCTCTCTACAATTTTGGGGAAAAAAATGCAACCTTGAAAAACATAAGCTTGCATTACTACCGGCTTAGTATAACATACTGTATAACGAAACCAGTGCTAATTCAGGGGTCCCCAATCCCCAGGCCACAGACCAGTACAGGTCCATGGCCTGTTAGGAACCAGGCCACAGAGCAGGAGGGGGGCAGCGAGCCAGCGAAGTTTCGTTTGTATTTACAGTTGCTCCCCATCACTCTCATTACCACCTGAGCTCCACCTGCTAGCACATCAGTGGCGGCATAAGATTTTCATAGGAGCTCGAACCCTATTGTGAACTGCACCTACCAGGGATCTAGGTTACATGCTGCTTATGAGAATCTAATGCCTGATGATTTGCGGTGGAACAGTTTCATCCTCCCTGACACCCTGTCCGTGGAAATACTGTCTTCCATGAAACTGGACCCTGGTGCCAAAAAGCCTGGGGACTGCTGGGCTAATTGAGAGAAACAAGTTCCTGCGGCATACAGTACCCACCTCATTCCCCTTCATGTCACCATTTCCATGGCCTATGGACAACATTAAGTGGGGACTTGCTGTATAACTAAGTTGAAAAGCAGACAGTTGGGGTGCCTACTCACGGTGTCTTTATTGATGGGTTTGTACAATCAATCATCTTGGGATAACTGCTCAAGGCCAGCAGCTGGCATCAGCCCTTCCTGGTACTTGGGCTCTGCTTCCTGACAGGGTATCTCCAACTGCTGAGCCGCAGCTCCCATTGTTTAAGCCTAGTCTTGCTGATTTGTGTCACTCTTGTCTGTTCTCTGCTCCAGCTGTGGCCTGCCCCCAGCAGATAAGGAGCCATTTTCCTAGGGCACAGCCTCGGTGGGGTAAGCACTGCCTGGCACAACTGCCTTGGAGACTCTTGCTGGCCCCACAGGCACTTGGGGTCGCCTTCTCATTGCAGTTCCTTCCCTAGGAGGCCTGCAGTGTGAGTCTCAAGGGGGCTGTCTTGGGGCACAGTCCAGATGAAAGACTGTTTTCCTTGAAACAAGCTTTTACCCTTTTCTCTTCCCTTACATTGATTCTGGCAAACTTGATTCCCACTGTCCCCATCCCCATTCATGCACTCACAGGCCCCAGTGAGTGGGAACTCAGTTCAGGGGGGACCCAGGTCAGTGTCTCATGGAAACCCACCCCTCATCTCAAACTTCTCACAGCAGAGAATGTGCCTCTCCCATGTGAAGCCGGCTCCAGATCTCAGACTGTGATAACACAGCTGAGCTCCCAATTTATTGTGCTCCTTTTGGGGAAGCTGCATACATACAGCCAGGAGTACAGCAGACTGGGTTTTCAATACTTGACCAAGAAATGAACCAACCAACAAACATTTCTTGACAGAGCATACTGAGGGTCTGGAGAAGAAAGGATGAGGGATGTTTTCGTCCTAACTTAAGACTCAGCCAAATGTGGCACAGTTGCTTCCAGCAAGTGGGGTGGGCATGAGGGAGGAGCCCACTCAGGCCTGGCATGTCCAAGACAATGCTCCAGTGCTAGGTGAACAATCCTTGAGTAAAGTGCCACATTCAATGACCATGGAAACAATGCAGGGTGGCCAGGCAGAGAGTCAACCAGCTGGCTGCAAGGGTGATAGGGAACCCAAGGAAGAGGACTGTGAAATCAACAGCACCCAAGGCACCTTCCCAAAGAAGTGGGAACCAGTCACCAAGTCAGGGTGCAGTCACTGGAAGTCACTGAAAGAGGCTGGAACAGAGGTGCCCAGGCCTCACATACACAGTGGATTGGAGCACTAAAAACATCAGTAGAAGGGTAGTTAGCAGAACTGGACACAGAGAGCCAACCATTGGAACAAGGCAGAAACCGAGCATCCAAATATGTCAATGAGCTCTCGGTGAAGAGGAAAACCAGAAGAAAACTGGCTGCTGAGCCTGGAACTAGAGGGTCAAGCCGCTTATGGCCTCCAGCCTCACTCCTGGGAACCGAAAGGAGAGGGTGCTAATGGTTACTTGAGACCTACTACGTGCCAAGAACACCTTCCATGATCAAAATCGATCTTATGAAAATTCTGGGAAAGTATTATTGGCATTATCAGATGAGTAAGTGGAGGCATAAGAAGGTGGAATAACTCTTCCAAGTCTCAGCTAGAGACAAAACATGCTTCTAATCCTCTCTGATTTCAGTCAAATCATATCCATTCTGAGCTCAAAGGTTAGGATTAGGCCATTGACCCTACTCTCAGACTTACTTCCAAAAACCTTTAGTAAGCTTTTTAGTGATTTACCCCATTTCTTTAGCTTTTACTCAGGCTTCTAATAAGTCATTCTTCTGATAACATTGACAGGATTTGGACATTTTACCAAAGAAGCTGTATTAAAAGGAAGAAAACAAAAATTGAGCACACTAATATGCAGATACTATTTTAAGATTCTAAATCATGAAAAAAGTAGATACAGAAATTTATATCATGCCAAGGAAATGATTAAAACAGTGCTAAGCTGATCCATTTCTTCTTAATGCTTGGAATATAATGTAAGCAAGGAAAATGCAAACCTGTAAAAACAGTGGATCTAAGCCACAGAAAATACACACCAGAGCAAATCAGAGCCACAGTGAGATACCTCTTCACCCACTAGAATGGCTATCACCAAAAGACAACAGTAGCTGCTATGCACAAGGATGCAGAGAAACTGGAACCCCTATACGGTGCTGGTAGACATGTAATATGGTACAGCTAATTTGGAAATCAGCTTGGTGGTTCCTCCAAAAGTTAACTAGAGTTCCCCTAGGACCCAGCAATTCTACTCCTAAAGTAAATACCCAAGAGAATTAAAAACACATTTCCAAGGCTGGGTGCAATGGCTCATGCCTGTAATCCCAACATTTCGGGAGGCCAAAGCAGACAGATCACCTGAGGTCAGGAGTTCAAGACCAGCCTGGCCAATATGGCAAAGCCCCGTCTCTACTAAAAATACAAAAATTAGCCGGGCATGGTGGCATGCGTCTGTAATCCCAGCTACTTGGGAGGCTGAGACAGGAGAATCGCTTGAACCTGGGAGGCAGAGGTTACAGTCAGCCAAGATCGCGTCACTGCACTCCAGCCTGGGCAACAGAGTGAGACTCTGTCTCAAAAAAGAAAATGACAAACACATGTCCATACCAAAAATGTGTATATGAATATTCATAAAAGCATTATTCATAATAGCCAAAAATTGGAAATAATCCAAACATCCATCAGACTGATGAATGAATAAATAAAATGTGGTCTATCCATATAATGGAATATTATTCAGCCATATAAAGAAAGGAAATTCTGAAACATGCTACAACATGGGTAAACCTTGAAAACACATGCTGAGTGAAAGAAGATTGACATAAAAGAGCGCATATTATATGGTCCCATTTACATGAAATAACCAGAATAGGCAAATCTGCCATAGAGGCAAAAGGCAGAGTCATGGTGGTCAGGGACTGGGAGAAGGGGATGCAGGCAATGACTGCTAATAGGTCTGGGGCTTCTTTCTGGGGTGACGAAAATGTTCTGGAATTAGATTATGGTGCTAGCTGCACAACTCTGTGAATATATTTAAAAGCACTGAATTATATACTCTAAAAAGGCAAATTTTGTAGCATGCAAATTGTAAAATTGTATTACAATTATATATAAACGTAATAACATATATTAAGTACACAATATATAATTATATATCATAATATAATTGCAATATTATATATTACATATCTAGTAATATATTATATAACTAGATATATAATATATATAATATATAATATATTACTAGATATATAATATATATAATATATAATATTGCAATTATATTATGATATCTAGTGATATATAATATATCATAATGTTATTGTACAATTCTAATATATAGTATATATAATATGCTACATATATATTATAATATACAATACATATTTTTTAATGTACCGGGGAAAAGAAGACCAGAAGGATATATACTTGGGAAGGTGTTAATCCTGGTAGTCTTTATGCAGTGGGTATTTCTCTTCTCTTGGTGGTTCTGACATTCAGATACTACTCAGCCTTAACAAGCCACGTCTGAGCCTGTTCCTCATCTATAAAATGGAAATAGTCATACCAACTTTGCTGAGCTGTAAAGAGAGTGGCAATTCACCTAACATACTTATACATGGTAGATTCTCAAGAAGTGGTGGCTCTAATAGCAATAATTTTTCAGCCACTTCTTGAGTCTGAAAGGCAAAGGAATAAAAGGAATTTAAGTTGATGAACTAATCTTACACCCATGAGACTCGTATTTTATTCTTCTCTTTTATTGCCTCCATAGTTCTCTGCAGAGTCTAAGACATTGCTAAGCACATAACTGAATACTATTCTTTGAGAAATATGAAATGAAATTATCCCTTGTCTCAAGTTCTCCTACATTTGGGAGCAAGACTTAAGAGTAGAATTCTTTTGTCCCCCACCCTGAGATGGAGTCTTGCTCTCTCTCCCAGGCTGGAGTGCACTGGCACGATCTCGGCTCACTGCAACCTTTGCTCCCTGGGTTTAAGCAATTCTCCTGCCTCAGCCTCCCAAATAGCTGGGATTACAGGTGTGTGCCACCATACCTGGCTAATTTTTGTATTTTTAGTATGGACGGGGTTTTATCGGGTTGGCCAGGCTGGTCTGCAAACCCCTGACCTCGTGATCTGCCGGCCTCAGCCTCCCAAATTGCTGGGATTACACTGCGCCTGGCCCAAAGTAGAATTCCTAATTGTTCTCTAATTGTTCCTACCAATATTAAGCTTGGCATTCTATCCAGAGTTCCATAAGTTCCCCAAAGAACAAAAGCTCATTTATTCATCAGGTATTTACTGAGTACCTACTATGGGACAGCCATTGTACTGAGTGCTGGGGTACAAGAGTGACCAAAAGTGATCTGATAGCACATGTCATATACTGGCAGGAGACCAGATGTCAAACAAATAAATATGTCACTGCAAATGTGGTGTGTCATATGAAGTGCTTCTCAATTTTTTTTTAATGAGAACTGCCTACATACACCCCAGTTCAGACAGATTTTATCCAGTAGTTTCTTTCCCAATTTTTGCGGGGTTTTTTGTTTGTTTTGTTTTGTTGTTATTGCTGTTGTTTATTTGTTTGTTTTTGACATGGAGTTTCACTCTTGTTGCTGAGGCTGGAGTGCAATGGTGCGGGCTTAGCTCACTGCAACCTCTGCCTCCTCGATTCAAGCGATTCTCCTGCCTCAGCCTCCCAAGAAACTGGCATTACATGCGCCTGCCCCCACACCTGGCTAATTTTGTATTTTCAGTAGAGATGGGGTTTTACCACGTCGGCCAGGCTGGTCTCAAACTCCTGGCCTCAGCCTCTTTCCCATATCTTTATGAATCAAGAACACATAATTATCAATCAGAGTTCCTGATCAACAAAAGACCTCACTGTCATTCCACAGCCAATATCATTCTGCACAGAAGGAAGAAGTCTGACATTCGGTTGACTTACAGAGCTGCAAGCAGGTAAATGCACTTTCCAGGAGCTTTCATTTCTGTTGTTTTTTTACAGATTCCTTGGACACCTTCACAGATTTGTGGTTCTCAAGGTCGAGTGCCCATCAGAGACCACCGGTGGGACTCATTAAACCACAGACTGCGGGTCACCATCCCCAGAGTTTCCAAGTTGGTCTAGGGAGGGGCCAGAGAATCTGTATTTTGTACAAGTTCCCTGATGACGCTGATGCTGGTTCAGGCAGCTATAGAATTTGAGAACCACCATAGTAGACAGGCAGAGCATATGCTTCAGTAAAGTCAATGTCAGAAGGAAGCTTTTAAGTTACCTAGGCCAACCTCCTCAAGTGGCAGATGAGAACCCGAGTCCCAAAAGAACCCTCTCTGTCAAGGTCAAAACTGAACAAGGATGGCAGGTCCCTAACTCCCAGGTCACCAGTTTTCCGGCACACAACCTCCCAGCCAGCCCACCTCCTTTTGTTGAGCCCTGGAAGACATCCCTTCCCATTGGATTCTGATGTAAATTTGTGGTCAAGAACGCCAGGGGCAGAAAATTATATCATGCCTTGGATTTACTTTAAAGTGATCCAAAAGGGTTGTGGTGTGGAGAGAGGAAAGGCAAGAAACAAAACTGACAAAATCTTGACAATTGCTGAAGCTGAATGATGAACACAGAGGTTCAAGATACTCATCTTTCTACTTTTGGACACGTTTGAAATTTTCCATAATCAAAAAAAGTCATGGGAATCAGTTAGATCAAGATTTGTCATTGCACATTTCTGAAGGGATTGGTCTCTCACACTACCCCTAAAATACACCCTCTCCCTCAGAAAAAGAGTATGTTGTGAACATCTGTGGCTTGCCAAGCCTTGGCTGGGCACTCGAGGGATACAGACAAAACTAAGACATAAATGTCTCTTCCCAAGAAGCCCATAATTTGATGGCATCAATAAAATACAACCATTTTGCTACAGGTGGAACGGTGGTATAAGAGACAGTTAAGAGCCAGCTAGCTTATTCCCACTGAGATCAAGAGGACCAAGGCAAGGCTTCATCTCTTTTCATCTCGTGACCCTGAAGTTCAGCATTTTTGCCACTTCCTAAGAGTAGTCAAGTTTGAGAAATGTGTACTACCATCAATCAATGACGTTTTATCAAAATAGAAAGAACTTTAAAAGCACAAATAAATCCCAGCACTTTGGGAGGCTGAGGCGGGTGGATCACGAGGTCAAGAGATCAAGACCATCCTGGCCAACATGGTAAAACCTCATCTCTACTAAAAGTACAAAAAAACTAGCCAGGTATGGTGGTGCATGCCTGTAGCCCCAGCTACTTGGGAGGCTGAGGCAGGAGAATTGCTTGAAACCGGAAAACGGAAGTTGCAGTGAGCTGGGATCGCGCCACTGCACTCCAGCAGCCTGGTGACAGAGCGAGACTCTGTCTCAAAAAAAAAAAAAAAAAGGCACAAATGATAGGCAAACCTCAAGCATCCACTAGAGAAATAGCTGAATTACAATTTATTAGCACAATAGACTATAAAATTGTTATTTAAAATGACAATGCCAAGAAATACTGATATCGAAACAGGCAATGTCCACAATAAATTACATTAAAATGAGATATAAAATTATATAATATAATTTTAACTTCTAGAAGCATATAGAATTTCATTTTTATAACAGGAAAGAATACATGACAGTGTTCAGAGTAATTATATCTAAATCATAGATTTCTGTGGGGTTTTTTTGTTTTGTTTTGTTTTTGAGATGGAGTTTTGCTCTTGTCGCCCAGGACAGAGTGCAATGGCGCCATCTCAGCTTGCTGCAACCTCCTCTGGGTTCAAGCGATTCTCCTACCTCAGCCTCCCAAGTAGCTGGGATTACAGGAATACGCCACCACGCCTGGCTAATTTTTGTGTTTTTAGTAGAGACAGGGTTTCACCACATTGGCCAGGCTGGTCTCGAACTCCTGACCTCAGGTGATACACCCACCTCAGCCTCACAAGGTCCTGGGATTACAGGCGTCAGCCACAGCATCCAGCCAGTTTTTTGTTTTTTAACTCTTCTGTATTTTCTTAAATTTTATTTCACAAATATATATTCTATGAGAGCCTCCCCCTGCCCTTTTAGTGCAATTAGCTTTAAAGTATTACAATTAGGTGGCCTATAATCCAGCATTCTGGGAGACAGAGACAGGAGGATTACTTGAGGCCAAGAGTTCAAGACCAGCCTGGGAAACATAGTGACATCTCATCTCTACAAAAATAAAAATTAAAACTAAATTTTTAAAAAAGTACTACAATTTATGTGTATGTCCAGAAACTAAACTAATAGCCAAGACTCCCCATTAAGCAGTGTAAGAACTGAGAGGGTTAACTGCCTGGAGTCATTATGAAGGAATTAGAGGTCCTCCTGGATGCTCTGGAATAGCTAGCCCAGAGTTCTATGAACTGCCCAAAGTCAGCCCTAAGGGTCCATTGTCACCTCAAAAGCCCTAACTGCTTCCTTTCCAAGTCTAGAACACAGAATGCTAGAAGGGGAAAGGTGAGATTACTGAAAGCAAGTTCCCGTCACCAGTTACTGTAAGACAAGCCCATCCACCAGCCGTTCCTTTAAATGTCCCAGTCATTCTCACTCCTGATCATGGTGCCAGGGCATGGGCAGCATTCTGGGGGCTTGCCCTCTCTCTTCGTGTTACACTTATCTTTTTCCCATCCTGATTTACTAACCATTCATTAGCTCTACTTTGAAATTGCCTCAGAACACTCTGGAATCTCTAAATAATTCAAATTTTGAATCCCCAAAGTGGACACAGTTTTCTTTAAAAGAGGGTTTCTAATGTCAAGTAAAATGGTATGGTATAGAATGAACATCTATAATGCCACAGGCATTCAATAAATTGCTTACGAAATGAAAGAAACAGTGACCAACTTCATACCAAGCATAGAATCCTTTTAGACAGGCTGTTTGAGATCAAAACCTCTCCTACTGAAAGTGACAAGGGGAAAATACAGATGATTCAAATGTAGCTTCTGGCCAGGTGTGGTGGCTCACACCTGTAATCCCAGCACTTTGGGAGGCTGAGGCAGGTGGAGAACGAGACCAGCCTGGCCAACATGGTGAAACCTTGTCTCTACTAAAAACACAAAAAGTAGCTGGGCATGGTGGTACATACCTGGGACCCCAGCTACTCAGGAGGCTGAGGGACAAGAATCATTTGAACCCAGGAGGCGGAGGTTGGCAGTGAGCTGAGATTGTGCCACTGTACTCCAACCTGGGTAAAAGAGCAAGACTCTGTTCCAAAAACTATATATAAATAAAAATAATATAAATAAAATAAATGTTGCTTCTAATTATCTACCTAGCAAAAGATTTCAGGTATTGATCCAACTGGCTATCTTCATGAATCAGAATCATTTTAAACCACCAATAAACCATTTAAACCATCTACAATAACAAGAAAGGCCAAGATGGAATTCAGTTTCAGCCTGAGCTTTTTTTACCCACTGCTCTGTGCAGTGGAGTGTAGTGGCACGATTGTAACTCACTGCAGCCTGGAACACCTGGGTTCAAGGGACCCTCCTGGCTTAGGTTCCAAGTAGCTAGGACTACTGACATGTGCCATAATGCCCTGCTAATTTTTTTCTTTTTTTTTTTTTTTTAAGAGATGGGAGTCTCACTATGTTACCCAGGCTGGTCTTGAGCTCTTGGCCTCAAGCAGTCTTCTGGCCTCAGCCTCCCAACTAGCTGGGATTCCAGGTGTGAGCTGTGCCTGGCTCCCGAGTTTACTTCTTACTCAAAAAAGAATGCTTGTCCCTGAAAGAACGGCAGAACACCTCGTGCACTGCAGTTGGGAACTGAAATGCCACAGATCACATTGCAAACTTTAAATGAACCAGATTTTGGCATGAAAAAAGACCTGTAGAAAAATCTTCTCACCTGTGTTGTTCCGTTTAATTGTTTCACATTTAAATTTGGTTTTTGTTTCCTAGAAACAAACTTTTCTGAGAAAGCACTCAGAAACAGTGGTCTGGAAACAATGGATTGCTTATGAACAATTCTGCAAAGCTACCCAGAGATTTAAGAAATCCTAAAAGGACAGAGACGTGGAATTCTAATTAGCCTTTAAACTCCCAATAACATTTTCCTACAAAGTGCTACAACCAGGCGGCATGACCACAGTATTTATAGACGACGAAGCTCAGGATCCCCTTGTCTAACTCCCAGGTTAAATGCAGAAATTAAAGTGCTCTCACTGGGAATAAAGGAGTGTTTACTCAAGCCAAATTTACACATTTATTGTTTTAAAGGGATAATAAAAAGTCTTTCAAGTCCTGAAGTAACACTTAACTCTCTAATAAAAGTTTATTAAAGAAAAGCTTCAGTATACAAAGTAAGTAGTAGTTCTTTTTTGCAGGTCCTCAAGACCAGGGATCAAAAGAGAGTTGACAGCAAAATGGCCGGGAGTCCCTCTGCACGAATGGTGGCTCTCCCGATCTCCAGCCGCCGGCGCCCCGGTGGCCGGGCCACATACACATACACACACACACACACACACACACACACACACACCCCTTCTTGTACTTCTGGGAAGCAGCCTTTGTTCCCAGGACCTAAACTGGCATCCAGTTAGGAAGCCCCCACCTCCCCTGAACCCTCTTCTTCAAGTGCAGGAGCCCCTAAACCAAGTCCCAGGGCCACTCAGGAAAGATGCCCCAAAATTTTCTTCCGGGTCCCAAGTGATGGGGACATATGGCTGCCACTCTAGGCTCCAGACAGTCTCCGTAAACATACAGGCAGAGGTAGATAAACACACAACCCTGCAATACGACTATCACCGTCGCTGTTCACAGCTCCCGCCTACCGAGCGCTCACCATGTGCCAAACGTGCCAAACGCCAGGCGCCTCGCGTGCTCTCTCTCACACACCACGCACACCCATACACACACGCCCGCGCGCGCACACGCACCCATACACGCGCACACTCATGTGCATACACGCACACCCATACACGCGCGCACATGCACACGCAAGCGCACACACGCACGCACTCGTGCACGGCAGCGGCACTACCCAGGTCCCCACACGCTCCCAGGGCCGACCCCGGACACCTCCACCTCCTTCCCGGGACCAGGGCCAGGAAGTGCCCCCGTCTGGAGGGGCGCCCCTTCTCTGCCGGGCGCCAAGCACCCCCCGCTCCCCGAGCAGCGCCCCCCACAGCCCCGCGCCCGCGCCAGCGCGGCAGGACCGCTCTTACCTCGGGTCCTTTGTCCTCCTGCCGCCGCGGTCCCGCTCCCGACCGCCCGCCGCCGACGGACGCCAGCCCAGCCTCCAGGCTGCGCTGGCGGCCGCAGAGCCTGGCCCCGCACCCGGCCCTGGCCCAGACCCCAGACGAGGCGCGGGGCGCTCGGCAAAGCCCGGATCTCCGGAGTCGCGGCCGGCACGGAGGACTCGACCCCTGACACCGGCCGCCCCCTGCGGTCCACTTCTCCGGGTCTTCTGGGCGGCCGAGCCCACCGCCCGGCCCTCCTCCGCGGCAGCCCCTGGACCTCCGCCGGGGAAGGGTCGGGGGAGGGAGCGGGCCCGGCACCCCCCGCGGCGCCCGACAGGGGCAGAGGTGACGGGGACAGAGGGGAGCCCCCGCGCCCTCCCACGTGGGTTCGCGCCCCAGGCCTGGAACCCCAGTTTTACCCTGACCCACCCGCCCTCGTTCCCAACAAAGACGCGCTCCCGGCTCCCGCGCCCCAGGGAAGGTCGCCGTGCGGGGCCGCCCTGCCCGCTGGTGCTGCCCTGGCGGCTGCCGGGTCGCATCCCGCGCCCACCTGCGTGGGTTCAGAAAGATGGAAGGAACCTCGCACCTGAGCGTCAGCCCGAGTCTCCGTGCGCCGTCTGCGCTCGGCGGTGCCGCGTCCTCCCTCCTCTTCCCGAGGCCGCCCTCCCTGTAGCGGCCCCGTCCCACCCCCGGGCCCACGGACCCCGACATTCCCCGACTGGACGCCCCCTCCAGGGACAGGGCACTTAGCGGGGAAGAAGATCTGGATAGAGGTTGGGAGACCCCTCGGAGGACTGAGGTCATTTTGTCGCTTGGGAACGCAGGCGCCCAGACGGGACACGGCATGGCTGTGAGGCTGCGGGAGTGGAGCCCAGGCCTCCCGAAAACTGCACCGCAAGGGCCCCCGGACCCGCATGCTCGGCCACCGGGACTGAGCCCGACCGAGCGCGGTGACCGCGGCGCCCGCGGTCCTCTCCCCACTGCCGCCGAGCGCTCAAGCCGTGGGAGATGGGGGGACCCGGTCCCCAACAGCTGAGGTCGGCGAGCGACCCACGAGGGGACCGGCCTGAGATCAACAGAGGAAGAGGAAGATTCTGGAACGATGAGACCCTGCAGGTGGAACCCAGCCAGCTTTTCCTGGTGACAGGTCGGGAAAAAATTAGTGAAGGAGGGAAAAAATAAACGAACCTCAAATGAGTCCCTGCAAACCTCGCTGGCGGCTGCTGCTGAGGTGGCCCCCAGGGAAGAGCACGGGGCAGAAGTAAAACTGGAGGAAGCTGAGACAAGAAACAAAGAAAACTCTAGATCTTTTCTTTTCTTTTCTCTTCTTTTCTTTTCTTTTCTTTCTTCTTTTTCTTTCTTCCTTTTTCTATATTTTTCTTTCTTTCTTTCCTCTCTCTCTCTTTCTTTTTTTTTTTTTTGTGTGTGTGTGTGTGTGCGAAACACAGGCCCCTGTGCTTTCAGGAGGCAGTCAGAAGCAGAACTGGACTCAGGAAACCAGCCCTGGGCCCCCTGCCACTCACTGCTAGGACCCCTAGTGAGGCCTTGGGCCTAATAACCACTGTCTTTGAAAACGCCCTGAAAACTCACAGTTCACAAATCTGGACTGGGTGGTTAAACAATAAAAGCAGGGAGTGAGGTTTAGGCTCCAGCACCTGTCAGCACACTGCAGGTTCTCGGTGAAAGTGCAGCCTGGGTGAATCCCTGCAGCTCACCATACTCTGATTAGCAGCACCATCATTTTCCTTTTCTCATTGTGAAATAGCTCAAACACCCACATTTGACTTCTCTCATTGTGAAATTTTCAAACACACGCTAAACTAAGAGAGTAACGTAAAGAGCCCATGTGCTCAAGAACCAGCCAATCCTAACATCGTGCCACACTTGCTTCAACTGTTTATATAAGACATGAATATTGCAAACAGTGGAAGCCCGCCTCAGGTCACCCCTAGTACTCTTCCAAAGCATCCCATTCCTGTTTGTATACTATTACTGCATATGCATGTGTTCATAAATCATACAGAGAATTTGTATCAGCTTTACAACTTCCTGTGTGTCACCATCCTATTTCATTCTGAAACCCAGTCAGTTTGTCTTGTTTTGCTCAAGATTATAAGATCATCTGATCATATATATATAACTCTAGTTTATTCATTTTTAACTATTAAATAGTATTCCATTGTATGAGTAGGGCACAAGTCATACATACATTCATCTGTTGATAGACATTTGAGTTGAGATTATAAACCAGACTGCAGTGAACATTCTGGAACTGCATTTATCTTTCTAGGGTATAGCTCATCTCATTTCAGCCACTCTAGTAAAAACATGGGCAGAATAAGATGTTGAATTAACTAACATTAGCCCAAATGTCCACTCTATGGTTTAGGTTAGTTACTGTAACTGCTAAACCAATAATCACTGTGAAAAATGCCCTTACATTTTTTTCTCTTTATGTTTTGACAGCTTATGTCTAATGAAGCAGATAAAATCCCATAGAACAGAGGTCAGCAAATTTCTCTTAAACGGCAAGAGGATATTTTAGTCAATGCCTTCTAGGAGGCAGAATTGAGGTTTCTATAACCATTTAAAATGTAACTTCATTATTTTCTTTCTTTCATTTTTTTTTTTTAGAGATGAGAATCTCACTCTGTCACCAGGCTGGTCTGGAACTCCTGGCCTCAAGTAATTATCTTGCATCAGCCTCCCAAAGTGCTGAGGTTACGGGTAGGAGCCACTGCTCCCCACCTAAAGGTAACCTTTTAAGAATGTAAACAGTCTACTTATTGGCTCATGGACTATAAGACAAAAATAAAAAGCAAAAAATAGTCAACTGAGTGGATTTGGCCCCTGGGCCATAGTTCATTTTCCCACTCCTGCTATAGAAGAATTCATTCTAAAAATGAATTCCTTTCTTTAAATAGGCGATCACTTTCAATCATGACAAAAGTGTAATTTGGCTCAACAGAAGAATCAAAGTGAATATGATGTTACTCTGAGGGAAAAATTTTTGGGAAGATGTCCCATACCTTAACTAGTTAATACAATGACTTTGACAGAATCCATTTAATCCTATTTTTGAAGATCTATAATGAATTTTAGAAATGCATAAAGTCCTACCAACTAAGAATTCATTAGTCGGTAGAACTGATTTAAGTTAGTTCTTTCCTCAATGAAGAAAAGCAATGAAA
This sequence comes from Cacajao melanocephalus, assembly GCA_963573385.1. Classification (NCBI taxonomy): domain Eukaryota; kingdom Metazoa; phylum Chordata; class Mammalia; order Primates; family Pitheciidae; genus Cacajao; species Cacajao melanocephalus. Next base: position 60,441 of record CAUYLG010001508.1, read on the forward strand.
TTCGATGAAAAAGTTGTTTATTATTTTCGTGTTTAATGAATCATCTCTCTGCTTCTAGTTCATTGATTTAAATGCCAGCACACAAGTACAAATGATTAGATTTGTTTTTCCTGGAACCTGAACCTTATTTTATGTCTTGATTGAACTTGAACCAAAACTTGAAAAAGTAATTTCAAGATATTTTCTCAAATGAGCTGAATTTGCCTGGTTTAAAATGTTGACAAAAATGGGGCCAAGCTAAAACACTTTGATGGCCAACCTGTAGCTTGCAAAGGAGCCATCTCTCTCCAAGCCGGTTCAATAAGCAGAGGCCTTCCCCAAAAACGGCAGCGTGGGCGAGGCAATTAGATGTGGCTCTCTTCTGGACTTTGTGTCTTTGCCAGCATTATCCTAAAGAATATCTCTCTCTGCAGGGCACGGTGACTCACCCCTGTAATTACAGCACTTTTGGAGGCAGAGGCAGGTGGATCGCCTGAGGTTGGGAGTTTGAGACCAGCCTGACCAAGATGGAAAACGCTGTCTCTACTAAAAATACAAAATTAACCAGGCATGATGGCGCATGCCTGTAATCCCAGATACTCAGGAGGCTGAGACAGAAGAATCACTTGAACTCGGAAGGTGGAGGCTGCTGTGAGCTGAGATTGCGCCATTGCACTGCAGCCTGGGTAACAAGAGCAAAACTTGGTCTCAAAAAAAAAAAAAAAAACCTCTCTCTGTCTCTCTCTCACACACACACACACACCCACACACACACACACATTTTTCTTTCCCTTACACATATACATCCTCACACACTTTCCCCCTTATGTGTCTGTGCACATGCTATGCATGTTGATTTCTTACACATATGTAATTCCTTAAATGCGTGCAGTACTGATGCTTCGAGCAAACACACAGCTCTTTTTCACATATAATCCACACTCTGACCCAAACACAGGCCTTGTCACACAAACAGTTCTCTGCTGGATACATGTGTTCTCTTTGCACCTACATTTCTGTTTTGTGCAGACCCAACTCTTCTCATACCTTTTTCTTTCTGCCATACACACATTTTCACACCCCTCCGCCCAGCTTGCTTAAATTATCCCAAAATGTGGATAGGAAGGTGTATTCATTTGCTAGGGCTGCCAAAACAAACAGAAGGGCTTAAAGAATAGGAATCTGTTGTCTCACATCCAGAGGCTAGAAGCCCAGCATCAAGACGACAGCAGGTTGGTTCCTTCTCATGGCTCGGGGGCGGGATCTGTCCCAGGCTTCTCTTCTTGGCTTGTAAATGGCCTTCTCCCTGTGTCTCTTCATTGTCCTCACTCTATGCAAATCTTTTTTTTTTTTTTTTTTTTTAAACTGAGTCTCACTCTGTCGCCCCAGGCTGGAGTGCAGTGGCATGATCTCAGTTCACTGCAACCTTTGCCTCCCAGGTTCAAGTGATTCTCCTGCCTCAGCCTCCTGAGTAGCTGGGATTACAGGCATGCACCACCATGCCCGGCTAATTGGGGTTTCACCATGCTGGTCAGGTTGGTCTTGAACTCCTGACCTCCGGTAATCCACCTGCCTCGGCCTCCCGAAGTGCTGGGATTACAGGCGTGAGCCACCTCGCCCAGCCCCTCTATGCAAATCTGTGTCCAAATTTCCTCTTGTTATAAAGACACACCAGTCATTTTGGACGGGACCCACCCTAATGACATCATTTCGTTTGATTACCTCTGAAAAGATCCTATCTCCAAATAAGGTCACATCCTGAGGTACCAGCTAGGACTGCAACATCTAAATTTTTGGAAGGGTCATGGCACCAGCAGGACACAGTTTGACGCATAGCAGTAAGGTTCGGGTCTGGCTTGTTTCTGCGTGAGATTTAGATCAGAAATACTAAACTCCATCTTGATCAGTAGTAAATCTGAAGCCTAGATGTGATAGTTCCTCACTGGAAACCTTGAACTCAAATTCGACTGCACCCCTCTCCCCTCCACCTCACCCAGAGCTTATCAGGGATATTGGCCACCCAAAATTCAAGGGCTCTATACAATGGGCTCCCTAAGGTGAAAGTACGCCACCTGGTGGATAGCACTTTGAATTCACTACACATGGGCAAATGATAGACCAGCTGGTAACAGCACTACCGGATGCATCTTGGTTGACATTAAATGTTAGATAAATAAGACAGGGGAAGGAATCAGGGGGCGAAATGAATTTGATGCAGCCAATATAGTTCATGGGGGTAGTGCATGGGACATGAACATTTAAGAAGAACATTTCATAATCAAGAAGACATTACCAAACAAACTAGATAGTATTTGCATAGAATTCAAGAATAGAAGGTAGTAATTCACCTCGGATGGAGCTTTCTTTAAAAGTCTGGGTGTAGAGTGGGTGCACACGAGACCTGGGCCCCCAATAACCAAAGAATATGAAATTACATAAACGTTTGAATGAGAAGATACTCTGTTGTTCTTATAACATGTACAGAAACACATCTTTCTGTCAGGTGTACAGCAATATTTAGGGAACACCTTCCTAATTTCTAATGGCAGCTACCTAACAAATCACAAAGGACAAGAAAACTCAAAGGGAAGAAACAATATCACAGTGGATATTGGTACTCACCACTCTTAACCTCATCATCCGATTTCTCTTTCTCCAAAGAACATTTCTAGGGAGTTCATTCTTTAAGGCATGTGATAGTATGTAATATACACCAGGTACATTATATACATGTTTTTTTGTTTGTTGTTTTTTGAGACAGGGTCTCACTCTGTCACCCAGGCTGCAGTGCAGTGGTGCCATCATGACCCACTGCAGCCTTGGTCTCCTGGGCTCAATAGATCCTGCCACCTCAGCCTCCCAAGTAGCTAATTTGAATCAACAGTATTTAAGCAATACTAAAAAAACCTTCTTATTAGCATACAATTCAAGCAGGAGGAAACATAGAAGTTGCTAAACTTACCAATAACTTGATAGTGCTGAATCAAAAGAAAATCCATTGTAATATTTACTTACAAGATTTAAGACAAATTCTTGCATTTTGTCATCATGTTTTGCTTTACAGCAACTATTGCAAAGTCAGCATAGTTAAGATTCTTTTTTCCAAATTCGATTTAGTTCTTTATAATGTAATGTACATGTTGACAGTGAAACATCGTTATTGTCATTTGTCCAGGTGGCTGGGGTCATCGAGCTACCTGCAGAGAGGAAACTGGGATGCTAGCCTCAGCTGGGCGTCCAGGGAAGGCTTCCCCGAGGGAATGATGTCTAAAATGAGGATAAGGAGTTTGCTGGAGGAAGCAGCAAAGTGATAATGTTTTAGGCAAAGAAAACATGAGAATACTCAGTAGTGAGGAAAAGCTTTTGAGGAATTGAGTGAATATTTAGTGCGACTGGAGCAGAGAGAGCACAATGCACCAAGTAGTCCATGATAAGGTGGTGGTCAGCGGCTCCTGAGTGTTCAGAAACAGATCGAACCCTCCAGCCACCTGCAGTGTGATGGGGAGGCCGCCAGGCAGGCAAGCAGCCAGTTTACAGGGAAAATACTAACGCGGAGTATAAAACACAGCACACAACAGATTTCAATCAGAGGATGGGTGAGGTCAGATCTGTGCTTTGAGACGATTTCTCTGGCAATGTGAGGTCAATAGCTACAAAAATAAAAAATAAGAAGAAAAGAGAAGAAAAAAACAGTTCTTTAATTTGACAGTGACAGTGGAGAGCCAGTTGAAGGTGGAGAGACCAAAGACAGGGAGATGAATTAGGAAGCAGCTATAATAGTCCAGGAACAATGATGAGGAGAACAGTGGTGGGCAGCGGGAATCGAGGGCAAGGAGGAGGCTGGAATGTTTTTTGGAGGCAGAGCTGACAAGCCCCCGTGCCCACCCCCTCGCTTCCCTTTGTCGCGCTCTCATTGGAGTTCACTGAGGCGGACAGCAATCACTCATCTTTCCCACCGCTCTTTGTGGACAGGCTGTCATGGGGATTTGCTGTTGTGAGTGCATTTGACTACAGGCTTACCTTTTTGTTCTCTTTCCAAAGCAGGAGGCAGATACTGTTGCTAAGTGCGGAGACCGAATCCATGTGCCGGGACCAATGAAAGCCTCCATGGGCTACCATCTTGGGAGCCCTCTAGATAGCCTGTCAAGTTCTGAACAAAACCTCAGGACAAAGCATTCACTGTACCCCTCCTTGTTCCATTTGATGTCATTTTAGAAGCATTCTTAGTCACTGGGGTAGAGAGCTTCAAGAGTCGATTAGAAACGGCCCCTGTGAAACTGTGAAGGTTTCATTACCAATGAAGACGGATTTTCCACTAGGGACTTGATACCTATTATCTCTCATACAACAGAATTGCATGTGTTTGCCCTCAGTTTCCAAATACAGACACTGAGAGTCGTAAAGGTGAGGTTACCTGCCATGAGGGGTAATTGGAGTTGGTGCTGGACACACCCCAGCCTGGGCTCATCTGCTCATTCCAGTCCACCCTCCTCTTTCTGCATCCTTCTATCTCCTCCACATTCCTCTCTGGCCAAGCATGTTTGTTCTGGGCCCTTCATCTCGCCTTCCTAAAAGGTGGACTCCTCTGGGAAGAATAAGACCAGCATTCAAGCAGCGGCTCTGATAGGGACCGTCTGATGGACGTTAAGCAAGCCATTTGACTGCTATTCTCAGTTTCCTCCCATTATGCTTTGGATTTGTGTCCCTTCCCAAATCTTACGTCGAATTGTAATCCCCAGTGTTAGAGGTGGAGTCTGGGGGAGGTGATTAGATCATTGAGGTTGATTTCTCATGAATGGTTTAGCACCATCCCCTTGGGTCATTGACGGAGAGTAAAGGGAGAGTGTAGAACTGGAGATTTGGTAGACATAGCAGGCAATCAGCACATTCGTGTAGATGGGTGAATGATTGGCAAACAGTAGAGGGGGCTGACTTGGGAAACGCGATAAGATTTTCATGCTATTCTCATGACAGAGTGTGTTCTCAGGAGATCTGGTTGTTTAAAAGTGTGGAGCACCTTGGCCAGGCGCAGTGGCTTACACCTGTAATCCCAGCACTTTGGGAGGCCGAGGCGGGTGGATCACGAGTTCAAGAGATCGAGACCATCCTGTCCAACATGGTGAAACCTCACCTCTACTAAAAATACAAAAATTAGCTGGGCGTGGTGGCACGCACCTGTAGTCCCAGCTACTTGGGAGGCTGAGGCAGGAGAATTGCCTGAACCCGGGAGACGGAGGTTGCAGTGAGCCAAGGTCATGCCATTGCACTCCAGCCTAGCACCTGGTGACGGAACAAGGCTCTGTCTCAAAAGAAAAAAAAAAAGTGTGGAGCACCTTGCCCCTCACTCACTCTCTTCCTCCTGCTCTGGCCATGTGATGTGCCTAATTCCCCTCACCTTCCGCCATGATTGTAAGTCTTCTGAGGTCTCCCCAGAAGCCAAGCAGATGCCAGCATCATGCTTCTTGTACAGCCTATGCATCCATGAGCCAATCAAAACCCTTTTCTTTATAAGTTACCCAGTCTCCGGTATTTCTTTATAGCACTGTGAAAACAGACTGATACACCTTCCCTTTACAATAAGAGGGTTTACTCAATACCTCTTTCTGCTCTAAGGTTCTAGGACCCAGACTATTATATATTACAGAAAACTGATGGGGAACAGTCCTTGCTGTCACTCTTTCTCCTCTGCCATGCTTCACAAGAGCCTCTCCCTACTCCAGTTATCATGGGAGGATATGTACTTAGAGATCCTATGTGATAGCCATGGACAGGCGCAGATAATCTCCCAGGAGGCCCCACAATCTTATCGTGTTTCCCAAGTCAGTCTCCTCTACTGTTCCCCATCCATCTGCCCATCCATAAATATGTACTGAGCACCTGCTGTCTCCAAAATCTCCAATTCTACCCTCTCCCCTTCCTCTTAGTCAGTGACCTTAGCTCCTGCCTCACAGAATAAGAACTTCCTCAACTTCCTGCCAAAATACCTTACAAATTTACCTACACTTGTCCTTACACTTTTCTCCCCTCCTCCTGTCATGTGGGAGGTGGGGTCCTTTCTCTCATCTCCCATCCCCTCCTCCATTCACTCTCTGCATCTCATCCCCGTCAGCATTCCCCACGTGCTGGGATTACAGGCGTGAGCCATCACACCCAGCCTAGTTTTTAAAATCTGGGTGTTCCTCTGGGTTCCATCCTTTGGCTTTACCCTACTCCCTGAATGATCCATGACTAAACTTCAAGCACCAAAATTGCCATCTCAGGCCAAGTCTTCCCATGAATCCAATCAGCCACCAAACTCTGTTCTTTCTGACTCTACCTTCCCTCTCTTGAGTCTATTCCCTCTCCGTTTTCACTAGCCCCAACACAGTTTGGCTATTTGTTGGGTGACTATAGCAGCATCCTAAACATTCTTCTTGCCTATAGTTTGACTCCTCTTCCTATATTCTCTGTACCATCACCCCACCCACCTTTAACTATCGGAACAATCTGTAGAATCTAAGAATGCTACGCTGGAGCAAGAGGTATAGTGAGAGAGTTGGGACATCTAGCAAATATTAGGTTACAGTGATGCTATGGTTTGAATGTGCCCCCCCAGAATTCATGTGTTGGAAACTTAATCTCCAATGTGACAGTGCTGGGAAGTGGGGCCCAATGGGAGATGTTCGTGTGATGAAGCAGTAAGTGTGATGATGCAGCAAGAAGGCCCTTACCAGACGCCAGCATCTTGATCTCAGACTTCGCCACCTCCAGACTGTGAGCCAATGTATTCTGTTATAGCAGCACAAAATGACTGAAACAAGTGGTGCCCTTTGGTATTTGTTCTAAGCCCTCAATCACAAAACACTGCATTAGTAAAGTTAACTTGGCTACAATTTAGGGGTATCAGAAGAGGGGGCAGGGGTCAGTTTCCTTATCTAGAAAATAAATAGTTGGACTGGGCCAATGCCTTGCAGAGTATACCCAAACCTTCAATATCTGATTCAGTAGGTCTGCATAGGACTAGAGAATTTGCGTTTTTAATGAGCTTGCAGGTGACGGCAATGCTGAGGTCCGCAGACCACGCTTAGAATATCTAACTAGTGCCTTAGTCTGTTCAGGCTGCTATAACAGAACAGTGTAAACTGAGTGGGCTTATAAACAACAGAAACTCACAGTTCTGGAGGCTGAGAAGTCCAAAATCAAGGCACTAGCAGATTCAGTTTCTAGTGAGGGTCCACTTTGCTTCCTGGTTCATAGATAATGTGATGATTAATATTGAGTGTCAATTTAATTGGATTGAAGGATGCAAAGTATTGTTCCTGGGTGTGTCTGTGAGGGTGTTGCCAAAGAAGATTAACATTTGAGTCAGTGGACTGGGAAAGGCAGACCCACCCTTGATCTGGGTGGGCACAATCTAATCAGCTGCCAGTGCAGCCAGAATAAAATGCAGATAGAAGAACATGGAAAGACTAGACTTGGCTGAGTGTTCTGGCCTCCATCTTTCTCCCATGCTGGATGCTTCTAGTCCTCGAGCATCGGACTCCAATTTCTCCAGCTTTGGGACTCTTGGACCTTCAACCACAGACTGAAGGCTGCACTGTCAGCTTCCCTATTTTTGAGGTTTGGGGATTTGGACTGGCTTCCTTGCTCCTCAGCTTGCAGATGGCCTGTTGTGGGTCACCTTGTGATCATGTGAGTCAACACTCTTTAATAAACTCCCCTTCATATATACATCAATTCTACTAGTTCTGTCCTTCTGGAAAACCTTGACTAATACAGATGGTCATTACAAACCAAAAAGTATCTGAGACAGGTCTCAATCAATTTAGAAGTTTATTTTGCCAAGGTTAAAGACAAGAGACAGGTCTATACCTTTCTCCAAAGATGATTTTGAGAGCTTCAATATTTAAAGGGGAAAGGGCAGATATTGGGAAAAGAGGAAGAAATTTTTAGAAGGTCTTGTTAGAGAAGAGCTAAGCAGTTTCATTCTTTTGAGCCTTTGATCAGCCATTCACATAGAAGAGGCAGGTAGAGGAATAATCACTTAAACATTCACCTAGCTCAGTGAATCTGCACTTTTACATGAAATAAAATAAACATATGGCAGAGGAAGCCATCAGCTATGCATTTGTCTCAGGTGAGCAGAGGGGCGACTGAATTCTGTTCTTTGTCTCATACCTATGAAGATAAGCTGTCAATCTACGTTGTCCAGGTGAAATTCAACAGAACTGTTTTAGGGTAAATATCTTGCGGCCCATGAGGAATTTCCTAGTGGGAAATGTAGAGGAAGTATGTAGTTTTTTATCATTGTGGGTATCTTATTTAGGAACAGAATGGGAGGCAGGTTTGCATGATGCGGTTCTCAGCTTGGCTTTTCCCTTTGGCTTAGGCACCAATCCCACTGGTGGGCGATCTTTCCTCATGACCTAATCACCTCCCAAAGGCCCCACCTCCAAATATCATCACATTGGAGATTAGATTTCAATGTGTGAATTTTGAGGAAACACAAATGTTCTGACCATAGCAACTGGACTCAGTGATACCTACAATTTGTGTTTCTTCACCTGTGCCATCCAATGTGGTAGCCGCTAGTTATGTGGCTATTTATATTACAAATCAAATTAAATTAAAATTCATTTCCTCAGACACACCAGCCATATTTTCAAGTGCCAACGGCCACATGGGGCAGTGGCCGCCATGTGGGACAATGCAGAACATTCCCATCATCACAGAAAGCCCTGGTGAATACAGTCATTTCCTCATGGACCTCTAGAGAGGACATTTTCAAGTACAAGGGAAGTAAAATATCCTCTGAGAGGTGAGGCCTGTCAGCACTCCTCAAGCACACCTGTACGCTTGGCCTACATTTCAGCCCTAACTTTAGAAATAAGCCCTGGAAGTATAGCCTTCAGCCCTAACTTGGAAGCCCCAAAGCCCATGCCCCATTCTGCCCTAGCACCATTTTGCCCCAGGAAGCACACACAAAAACAGTTCTGGAACTGTTACTAGAATTTCTGGGTTGGGAACTGTGACTGTATACCATGCAAGGCCATGGTGGATAAGGCCAAGGATGTAGTGGCTAAAGTCCTGGTATTCGAGTCCCCATGCAACCTGGAACAAACTTCTCTGAGCCTCCATACACTCTTCTACAAAGTATTCTTTTTCTTTCTTTCTTTTTTTTTTTTGAAACAAGAGTCTCACTCTGTTGCCCAGGCTGGAGTGTAGTGGCGCAATCTTGGCTCACTGCAACCTCTACCTCCCGTGTTCAAGTGATTCTCCTGCCTCAGCCTCCTGAGTAGCTGGGATTACAGGTGGGCACCAACACGCCTGGCTAATTTTCATATTTTTAGTAGAGATGGGGTTTTGCCATGTTGATCAGGCTGGTCTCAAACTCCTGACCTCAAGTGTTCCTCCTGCCTCAGCCTCCCAAAGTGCTGGGACTGCAAGCATGAGCCACCACACCTGGCCTTCCATAGTGTATTCCTGAAATAGCTACCTCACAGGGAGATGTGTGAAAAAGCACCTGTAGTTTACAGTTCATTCCGTTATTATTTTTTCTTCCTCTGCTGTGCTGCTATTGTGTGTTAGACGTACTCTAATTTAGTACTTATGCTTTCTGATTATGAGTCTCCACCAGGCTGGAACACAAGGTGAGGCCCCATCGATTTAGTTCTCCCCTCAACACCTCCCCTACTGCTTGGCACATGAGAGATGCTCATAAAAATGTGCAAAAGGCCAGGCCCGGTGACTCACGCCTGTAATCCCAGCACTTTGGGAGGCCGAGGCAGGTGAATCACCTGAGGTCGGGCGTTTAAGACCAGCCTGGCCAACATGGCAAAACCCCATCTCTACTAAAAATACAAAATTAGCTGGGTGTGGTGGCACATGCCTGTAATCCCAGCACTTAGGAGGCTGAGGTAGGATAATCATTTGAACCCAGGAGGCAGAGGTTGCAGTGAGCTGAGATCATGCCATTGTACTCCAGCCTGGGAAACAAGAGTGAAACTCCGTCTAAAAAAAAAAAAAAAAAAAAAAAGTGCAAAAGATTATGTCCGGGGAAAAGCCAGGTCACAGGTGCAGTAAGTGTGAGCATTGTGCCATTTCCCCGACTCTCCCCAGCTCTGTGCTCATGCTCCTTCTTTAGCCTGGAGCACCTGCTACCCCCGTCCGGATCCACACCCCACCTTTACTTGCCCAACCCCATCTCTGGCTGTAGAGAATCTAGCCGTCCTTCAAGAATCTTCCCAAAGATCTGAATGCCAAATGAATTAATCAGTTGTGGAGTCAAAAAGCCTGCCTCTACCACTGCCTACCTAGGACCTTGAGTAAATTTTTGTAATTCTGCTTATCTTAATTTTGCTGATCTGTAAATTGGGCAGAAAAATACCTATCTTTCAGTTTTGATATGAGATTTACATAAGCAATAGTATGAGGAATGCCAAACACATAGCAGATGCTGAATAAATGCCTTAAAAATGGCCATTTCTAACAGCTCTGGGAAATTCTCCATTCCTCGACAGTACGCCGTCTCCTCAAGACCTCCACTAGGTTCTTTTTTTTCCTCATCATTTATTTAGCAAATACTAACTGAGCATGTTTTATTTAGCACTGCTGTGCTAGATGATAGAGACACAAAGATTAGAAGCCAGGCATGGTGGCTCTCACCTATAACTCCAGCACCTTGGGAGGCTGAGGCAGGAGGGTCGCTTAAGGTAGGGAGTCAAAAAGAAAAAAAAATTAGCTAGGCATGGTGGCATGCACCTGTACTCTCAGCTACTTGGAAGGCTTAGCTGGCAGAACACTTGAGGCCAAGAATTTGACCCTATAGTGAATTATGATCATGCCACTGCCCTCCAGCCTGGGTGACAGAAAAAAAAAAAAAAAGATTAGAGAAGCCTCTGACCTCATAGTCTAGTGGAGAGCCAGCTTCCTTGGGAAGCTTTCCCTCCTCACTTCGCCCACCTAAGGCTGGGTAGAAACCCCCAGTCTAACCAACTGTTTCCCTCCAACCCTGTACATACCATGGTTTATTGCCTTTTTATTTCAAACACGTGCTGGTCTCTGCTCCAATCACAGCAACCTATATCCATTAATCCATTTAATCCTCACAACAACCTTACCAAGTAAGTACTGTCATTATTTGCCTTTTCCAGACAAGGAGACTGAGGCACAGACAGATTAAGTAACTGACTTAATAAGGTCTTCTAGTTTATAAGTAGAAGCAGCCAGGATTTGAAAACACACCTTCTAGCTCCAGCTTAATTAACATGCTCTGTTTACTTATCTGCCCCCACTGAAACAGAGGTTGAACCCATGGAATATTCAAATGAGTAAGTATCTCCTGTGCCCACCCCATTACCTGACACAATAGGTCAACAATAACTCATTCATCAAACAGTAGGAAAGGAGGAAGGGAGGGAGGGAGGGAGGATAGAAGTAAAACAATTCCACAGAGGTTTGGTTACCCACATTTACTAAGCATCAACACTGACCAGCCTGTGACACGCGCTCACAAATAAGTGAAGCCCGGGTGTGGTGGCTCATGCCTACAATCCCAGTGCTTGGGAGACCAAGGTGGGAGGATGGCTTGAGCCCCAGAGTTCAAGACCAGCCGGGGCAATATACTGAGACCTTTTCTCTACTAAAATTAAAAATAAAAAATTAGCCAGGCACAGGCCGGGCACGGTGGCTCATGCCTGTAATCCCAGCACTTTGGGAGGCAGAGGCAAGCGGATCACCTGACGTCAGGAGTTTGAGACCAGCCTGACCAACATGGAGAAACTCCATCTCTACTAAAAGTACAAAATTAGCCGGGCGTGGTGGCGCATGCCTGTAATCCAGCTACTTGGGAGGCTGAGGCAGGAGAATCGCTTGAACTCAGGAGGCGGAAGTTGCGCTGAGATGAGATCACACCATTGCACTCCAGCCTGGGTGACAAGAGCAAAACGCCACCTCAAAAAAAAAAAAAAAGAAAGAAAGAAAGAAAGAAAGAAAGAAATTAGCTGGGCGCAGTGAAGCGCACCTGTAGTCCCAGCTACTTTGGAGGCTGAGGAGGGAGGATCGCTTGAGCCTGGAGATTTGAGGCTGAAGTGAGCTGTGACCACACCGCTGCACTCCAGCCTGGGAGACAAAAAAGAAATTATTTTTTAAAAAAAAAAGAATAAATGAACATCTGTGCAGCTCAGAACTTTCAGTTATCAGCATCGAGAATTCCAGGCGGGCGCTGCGTTTTCCCCGGCTGTTTTTATTTTCTCACTCCCGTCCCCTTCCTCTAAAATCCAGCTCCACCTCTTCCTTTTCCTTTGCCATCCTCTCCGTGAACACCCCGGTCCGGGTTTTCAGGGCTCCGGCAGCCAGGAGAGGTTCGCTGCGTGGGAGCGTTCCGGCCGCGGAGGGCATGCGCGGGGGGCGGTACAGTGCGCATGCGGGAAGATGGCGGCCCAGGCGACCTGAGTGGCGCGGGTTTCCCTCCTCCTCGCCCGTCTGCCTCTGGAGCTCCCGGGCACGTGAGGCCGTGGCGCGTTTGCCCGCAGGCGGGACGGCCTAGCCGGGCGGCGCCTCGGAGCAGGCCGCAGACCCGTTAAGTGCTGGGCCCTTGGAAATCGGCGCTTGGGGGGGCGGCGCTCGACCTGGGCGCGAGAGGGCGGGAGAGCTCTCGGGGTGCGAGGGGAGCGGGACGCCCGGCCGGGCAGCATGAGTCAGCAGCGGCCAGCGAGGAAGTTGCCCAGTCTCCTACTGGACCCGGCGGAGGAGACAGTTCGCCGTCGGTGCCGAGACCCTATCAACGTGGAGGGCCTGCTGGTAAGTGCCAGGACGGGACGAGCATGGGCGGGGGTCTCCCAGATCCGGCCCCTTCCTCCCCGCACCGCCGCCAACCCCTCCGGTCGTCGTCTCGGTCGTCTGCTCCCCCTGGACCAGGCGCTGCCCGTCACGTGCGAACTGCGCTCTCCCGCCTTTCTGCTTTCAGCACCTGTTCACAGACGTGGTGTCAGTCTTCTGCGCTTTTACATCGAAACTTGAGGGCGCTGTTGGAGAAAATTGCTCAACTTTGCATTAGAAAGTCCATGTTTTTCTCCTTCTACGGACTCTAACTGTAGCTCTGCAACCTATCATTTGTTGTTCTCTTCTGCCTCCTCTCCCATCCTTTTACTCTACTGCAGCCGTTTAAAACCTTGTCCACGCTTCGTATTTCCCCCGTCACAGCTCCCATTCAGCAAATTATCTCCCCACCTGTTTGACAGAGAAAATGGTTAGGAGATTTGGCTCCCTTTCCTGCCAAGGCTGATTTCTTCTTCTGTTGTTCTGGACCAGAAGCTTTATTCCCTGCAGTTCTCAGGACCCTTGATAAATGCATCCTTTTCCATTTGTCTCGTATTTTTTCTTTCTTTCTTTGTTTTTTTTTTTCCCGAGATGGAGTTTTACTCTTGTTGCCCAGGCTGGAGTGCAATGGCGCAATCTCAGCTCACTGCAACCTCCGCCTCCCAGGTTCAAGCGATTTTCCTGCCTCAGCCTTCCAAGTAGCTGGGATCATAGACATGCGCCACCACACACGGCAAATTTTTGTGTTTGTAGTAGGGACAGGGTTTCACCATGTTGGCCAGGCTGGTCTCGAACTCCTGACCTCAGGTGATCCACCCACCTCGGCCTCCCAAAGTGCTGGGATTACAGGCGTGAGCCACCGCCCCCCCCCCCCCGCCTCTCCCCGTAGTTTCCATTTCTTTGCTGCTTTCTTCCTATAACTAGTAGTAATTAAACATTTCCCAAGTCATTAATTCTGGTCCCCATGCCAAATAGTTTGTGATCATTGTCTAATTACTTCCGGCATGTTTTTTTAATAAAAGATTATTATTCTTGTTTTACGGTTGCCAAAACAGACTTGGAGATGTATGTAATGCTGGCTTGCTGGTGGCAAGATAGTAAGTGGAGAAACTTGGGTTGAACCTCCAAGTTTCTGACTCCAAATGATAAATTCTTCACTACTAAAACTGCATTCTAAATCCATCCCCATCTTAAAAGATCACTCCCTTAATTCCATATTCCCTCCCATCTACCGTCTCTCTTCTCCTTCAGAAGTAAACTTGAAAAAGTTATTTACACTCACTGTTACCACTTGATCGTCCCTTATCACCACCCAACCCACTCTTGGGGACCCCTACCCTAAGCACACTTCCAAGACCACACTTCTAAGACCTTTCTAACCGACATTCTTGTCGATTCCATCAGCTGTTGTAGTTTTGCCACAACTCTCCCTTGAGTTTCCTTGACATTGATACTCCATCTGCTTCTCTGTCCTCTCCTTGTCCTCGTCCTCTTCCCATTCCTTCATGTTGATTTTGTTTGTTTGTTTCTCCAGGACAGTCTCACTCTGTCACCCTGGCTAGAGCGCAGTGCCATGATTATGGCTTACTAAAGCCTCCACCTCCCAGGCTCAAGTGATCCTCCTGCCTCTACCTCCCAAGTAGCTGGGACCACAGGCACATGCCACCACACCTGGCTAATTTTTTAATTTTTATTTTAGAGATGGAGGTCTCCCTATGGGGCCCAGGCTAGTCTTGAACTCCTGAGCTCAAGCAGTCTTCCCACCTCAGCTTCCCAAAGTGCTGGGATTACAGGCATGAGCCACCACAGCTGGCCATATGTTGATGTTATTCAGGTTTCTCTTCTACCATCTCTACACATTCTTCTTAGGGGAGTTCATTCACTCCTCCCATGACTTCTGTTACTATCTACATTTGATCCTTGGATGACTCAGGGATTGGGGCACCAAATCCCATGAAATTCAAAATCTGAATATAACTTTGGCTCCCCCAAACCTTTACTGTTTCCTGGAAGCCTTACTGATAACATAAACAGTTGATTAACACTTCTTTTGTGTTTACGTGTATTAGATACTGTATTCTTATAATAAAGTAGCTAAAGAAAAGAAAATGTTATTAAGAAAATCGTAAATAAGAGACAGTCTTCATTGAGAGGAATTAGATCATCGTAAAGGTCTTTATCCTTGTTTTCATACTGAGTAGGCTGGTGAAGAGTGAGTAGGAGGAGGAATTGGTTTTGCTATCTAAGGGGTGGCAGGGGGTGAAGAAAATTGACATATAAGTGGACCCACACAGTTAAAACCTGTGTTATTTGAGAGTCAAACTGTGTATATTGGTACCATCTGTATTGGTGGTCTTAAAATTGGAGAATTTGATAAAAACTCTAAGCTCACTGTGGAAAAACCACTTTGCATGTAATATCAGCAGATACAGACATCCCTTGAAATCTTAGACATATACTTCCGGTATTTTCAGTTACCATATCATAATTCCCAAATCTATAAATCTCCCTCAGGGTTTTCCAACTGTCTACTAGACTTTCCTACTTAGGTTTCAAGCTCATATTAATCCCCCCTCATCTGAGGTTTCAGTTTTCTTGATTTCAGTTAACCTGTGGTCTCCCAAAATAGTAAAATTTAAATGAAAATTTAAAATAAACAATTCATTAGTTTTAAATTACTTGCCATTTCAGTAGTGTGATGAAATCTCCAGCTGTCAAGTACTGCCCAGCACCTTAATCTTCCTTTGTTTAGAGTTCTGATGCTGTCTTTGCTCTCTGCCCTTAGTCTCTTAGTAACTGTCTCGATTCTCAGAACAACTGTCACAGTGCTTGTGTTCAAGTAACCCTTATTTTACTTAGTAATGGCCCCGAAGCACAAGAGTAGTGATGCTGGCAATTCCAGTATGCCTAAGAGAATTGATGAAAGTGTTTCCTTTAAGTGAAAAGATCTAAGTTTTTAGTAAGGAAAGAAAAAAAAATCTTTTTCTGAGATTGCTCAGATCTACAATATAAGATATTTTGAGAAAGAGACCACATTCATAAAACTTTCATTGTAGTATATTGCTATAATTGTTCTATTTTATTATTAGCTGTTAATCTGTTACTATGCCTGATTTATAAATTAAACGTTATCACAGGTATGTATGTATAGGAAACAAATAGTATACGTAGGGGTTTGGTACTATTTGTGGTTTTAGGTATCCACTGTGGTTTTAGATATACAGGGTGGACTACTATATATCTAAAATTAAAGTTATTGCTGTATTGATCAGGGTTCTCCAGAGAGACAGACCAATACTAATACAGATTTGGTACCAGGAATGGTTCTAGGGGAACAGAATTTTAAGGGTGAGTTTCCTTAATTGGGGTTTCTAGAATTGGTTCTTTCATCTGATTAGAACCTAAAAATGCCAAGGGTTCTACTTCTCGTAGAGAGAGCACTGGTAGCCCTTGACTGGAACTGTTTCTCGATATGCAGAATAAATGCCTTTGACATTCTAATTCACCACTTATAAGAGGCAAGTAATTGAGTGAGGCTTTCAAACATTTTTGGAAAAACAAGGATTATAATGGCATTGGTTGGTTGCTCCTAGTGTCTTTAGACAAAATGACGAAAGAGATTCAGTTTCATGGCTGGAGCTCCACAGAAGTGACCTAGAGGTTTCTAAGTGTGCCCTGGGTTAGAGTCTTCTATCCTGTAGCCACAGGGCCGAAACTCCTGAAAATCAAACACAAGCCTTCATCGTGCAACTGGCGGATTACAATGAAAGTTGAACTCTCTTAGCCTCGCAGAGCATCTGCTGTTAATGTGAGGGTATTGGTTGGGAAAGAGTGGGATCTCTGCAAGTTTGGATGGGATCATGTGGGAAGATGAGGCTGGACACATTGAGCCCCTAAATTCGGATGAGTCTTGTTTGCCAGAGGGACAGTAGCATTTCCACCTACGGTGGTGTCAGCCTTTCCACCCCTGTCTAGGGGGATTAATTCTGCATTGCCTGTGAAAATAGTAATGGCCTCCTCTGAAACATTACTAGTTCCCGGGCAAGACAATGCTGATTCTCATCAGGACCCATCCCTACCACCCCTCTTTGCTTTTAGACCTATAACTAGACCCAAGTCCCAGCAGGGCTTTAAAGGTGAGGTACAAAGTATGACCCATTCCATGTCTGGTACCAAATCTGTATTAGGTTTCTCTGGAGAGACAGAACCAATAGGATATATATTCAGTCATGTACCACATAATGATACAGTCACTGGTGGATAGTCCTGTGAAATGGAGCTGAAAAATCTCTGTCACCTAGTGACATTGTAGCCATCATAATGGTCTTAGCACCAGACATTACCTTTTCTATGTTTATATGCACAAATACCATTGTGTTAGTCACCGTTGTCTGCAGTACTCAGTCCGTCATAGGCTGTACAGGCTTGCAGCCTAGCAGCAATAGGCTATACCATATAGCCTAGGTGTGTAGTGGGCTATACCATCTACGGTTGTTTAAACACTCTATGATGTTTGCACAGCAAAATTGCCTAATGATGTTTCTAAGAAAACGCATGATTGCATGTGGAGATATGAGAGGGGATTTATTAGGAAGTTGGCTCATGTTCATGGAAGCTGAGAAGTCCCATATCAGGCTGGCTGCGAGCTGGAAACCCTGGGATGCTGGTTACATGGCTCAGTTCAAGCCCATAGCATGAGAACCTGGGAGGCTGCTAGTGTAACTCCTGGAGTCCAGAAGTTAGAGAATCTGAAGTTGTTGTCCAAGGACAGACGGGAAAGAGGGTCCCAGAGGATCTGGACTTTGAGAAGGGAGAAAATAGCATTGGTTAGAGGTAGAACTTGGTCTGCGTATTGAAAAATAAGGAAAACTGGAATGGGCAGGAATACAATAGCCTTGAGAATGGTATATTTCCAAAGACCTCTTGAAGGAATGTTGTTCCCCAAAACAGAATTGGTACAGAGAAACATCTGTATGCAGAAATGTCTAACTAGCTTGGAGGCAATGCTTTGCATTTTAGTCCCTAAAATTCACATTTTATTTTTTTCTTCCACCTTTGAAGAAGCTCTTCATAGCTATACATTAAAGTATAGGTGTTTAGATAGGCGATTTGGAGCAGTGGTGAAATAGCTTGGAACTTGAAAAAATATGCGGACTTGCCCCAGAAGCTGCTGGCTCCTAGAGAGCTGTGTACTCTGTCAGGGCGCGAGAGCAGCCTGAGTGATTCTCATTTTGTAAGCTTCTGCCTTCTGCATTCATTTTGCAGCTAACATGCAAACAATCTACCTACTTATCATCTGTCTATTTATCTGTATATGACATCTGCCTCTGAGGGGCAATGGTACTATGGTGATTCCTCCAAGATAAAGAAAGAGTGTTTTTATATTCAAAGAGGAAAAAAAAACAAAACAAAAGAATGCTGCTGGAGACTTTTCCCACGTACATCAATACAGCCAATGTGTAATAGAACTGCATTAATAGCAAAGAGTAGGGAAAACAAAGCCATCTTTTTTCGTATGCCTAATTGAGGTGTTATCCCTGTACCAGCCTGTGATCCACTGCCTAGATGAGATGAGTAGGGAGGTGTGGAGCAGAGAAGATGCCCCTCTAGAATGCATAGGTTGTGAGGCAGCCTCTTTGGGAGCCAGTATGTAAGGCCTGGGCCTGCTGCTCTGAAGTAAGGACAGGAACCTCTGCAGCAAGGCACCTCTGAGCTTATATATGATGATTTAGGATATTTGTTTATGTGTGTTTCAAATCAATGTGATAAGGATGAATTTTTTTTCTTTTCGTTCAAGAATTTTGCTGCAGTAGCTGGCCTGTGTCATACTGTTAGCAAGGGTTAAATGTAAAAATAGCAGTGGCAGTTGGTTGCACTTGTCTAATGTCTGACTTTGATAGGACTGCTTCAGAGTTTCACTGCTGGATACCACATTTGCAAGTCACCATTGTCAGCACTGTTTGAGAGAGCTGGCCAGACATAGCCCCTGACCCCAAGGCCAGCATTCCTAGCAGGTCTGTGTGTTCAGTTCTAACAACTAAGTTAATTTTACAGTGGGATTCTATCTTGATGGAAGTATTCCATATCAGATTAATTTGCTCATAGGTGCTGTCATCTTGTCATAGATGGTAAGGAAATCATTGTGCCAAGGATATTGTTAATATTAACAGAGAGCTTCTTAACTGCTCACCTTGCCTTCAGGCTTGCTCATTTCCCAATCCTTTTGCTGTATTGCTGCCATACTTATATTTCTAAACCATTTACTTCATTATGTCCTAGTCTTGTTCAGAAACCATTGGTAATTCTCTACTGGTTATAACATAAAGTCCAAACTCTTCAGCATGAGTTT
Source organism: Cacajao melanocephalus (assembly GCA_963573385.1). Lineage (NCBI taxonomy): Eukaryota > Metazoa > Chordata > Mammalia > Primates > Pitheciidae > Cacajao > Cacajao melanocephalus. Next base: position 79,567 of record CAUYLG010001508.1, read on the forward strand.
TATGTGGTGCCAGCATGCCCTCCCAGCTTCAAAATCAAGTCACTTTCACACTGACCACTTCGGTGGGTTCCCAGAAGCATGCGTGCCGTATATATCTTCACACCTTTGTTCATTTCCAGCACTACAATCCTGTTTCTTCTTTCCCCACAGTTGTTTATTCAGGGAAATCTGGCTTGCTTGGCAAGGCTTACCTGGGGGCTACCTTCGCCATGAATCCTTCTGTGATTTCCCTGTCTGGGTATATCCATAGTACTACTGTTGATTCTCTTTTTAGAGCACCTATGGAATTCACTTGCCCCAGTTTTGCTTTATGGCCAGTTTTTCCTTAGATAAGAGCTGAACCTGATTACAGCCTGTCTGAAGGCACATTAACATTGATGTTACTAGGAGTTTCTGTTCATATGCTTTCATTTTAAGGTTTGGTTTCATTTTATTTATATTGTACAAAAAACAGTTTCTAAATGTTACTACCAGTTTATGCAAACTTTCAGAGCCTCTAAATAGCAGGTAAAATGGTGAGCATTGATAATGGAGCTTCTACTAATTTCCTGGTTGTTTCAGGAATTTAAAAGAAACTTTAATGCAAAAGTTTCTAGTTATCCACAGCATGCGTTATTTTCCGTTATTAGAAATGCTGCTGTTTTTACGTTAATTGTAATGGGAATGCACAGCTGCCCATGAAAGCTTGTGAGCAAATTTTTGGGAACCACTTAAACTTAATAATAGTAAGGAGTGAGCATGTGTTGGTTGAGATAGATCTCCTATCTCTGCTGAGTGTTCCCAAGTCAGGGACAGTGTCGTAATGATCTCCATGTTCCTTTTTTCCTCAGTACCTGATGTATTCAGTAATTATCGTATTCTTCGTGTGTGTGTGTGGGTGGGGGGTGGTTTCAGATGGAGTCTTGCTCTACTGCCCAGGCTGAAGTGCAGTGGCGCAGTCTCAGCTCACTGCAACCTCCACTTCCCAGAATCAAGTGATTCTCTTGCCTCAGCCTCCCAAGTAGCTGGGATTACAGGTGCCTGCCACCACACCTGGCTAATTTTTGTATTTTTAGTAGAAACGAGATTTCACCATGTTGGCCAGGCTGGTCTCAAACTTCTGACCTCAGGTGATACACCCGCTTTGGCCTCCTCCCATAGTGCTGGGATTACAGGCATGAGCCACTGTGCCAGGCCAGTAATTATATTCATATTCCCAGACCTTGATATGGTAGAGAAAATGCTATTTGTTTGCATTGTTGTTTTAAAATCACTAAGTTAAATTTTTTATCTTTTTTTTCAGCCATCGAAAATAAGGATTAATTTAGAAGATAACGTACAATATGTGTCCATGAGAAGTAAGTTGATTCCTCAATAGGTTTTAGGTTTTGTCAGTCTGAACTTCATATAATTAAAATGATTTGTTTTAAATATGTGAGTTGATGAGAAACTAAAATGAAATGTGATATTTGTGCACTGAAATGTAAAGTTTCGAGTTTTAGTAAAACCTCCTGAGGTTATGGGTTGAATAATGTGCCCAAGTGCCAGTTTCTTCTCCTCAGAACAGTCTCTATTTAAGGCTGTTTTCTCAGAATGCCTCCTGGTAGAGAAATTTACTCTTTCCTTCTTGTTCCTTATCTTAGGTTAATGTTGAGGGTGTCTGTTAAAGGAGATAGGGTGTATGTAGCTCTAGTTCCCTATCCTTCTGGAAGTCTTTGTGATAGATTGCCCCACCTCAGTTTCCTAATCTCAGTGGATAGATAGTGCATAGATATGTCAGTGTGGATCTTAGAAATACTAACCCTTAACTTTTCCTCAGTACCTGCCACAGTCTCACCCCTAGATGGTCACCAAGTTTGCTCAGCTTCACCTTTGATGTGTTTCTTGCATCTGTGCCATACCTCCGATTTATAATAATATCTAACATTTATTGAGCTCATATAGTGCCTGGCACTGTCTTAAGCTCTCTGCATGGATTGTCACAACCACCCTTCAAAACATAGGTATGGATTAGAATTCTTATCTTATAAAGGCCCAGGGAGGTTAAGTGACTTACTCAGAGTCAGAGTTGAATCTCTTGCCTCTCTGAGGCAAGAGCCTGGAGTCTTTACCACTATGTTGAATTGCTTCTCCTAGTTCAGGGTCTAACTCTGTAGCTGAAGTTGCAGGGTCTTCTTAGAAGGCAGTCAGCTTCCAGCCTGCATGCTAGAAAAATCCAGAGGGATTTGTCTAATACAGAAATGGGATTATGATATCAGTCAACCTAAGTTCTTCAGTGACGCTGTGTTACATATGGAGAAAACCCTGATTCCTCGTATATTTGATTTTAAGTGTTTGTATTAAATCGGTAAGTCACTTTATATTAAAAGAAGCAAGGCAGTGGAGAATGGCTAGAACAGACAAGGCCTCACAGGCTGTTTCTTGCTCAATGCTGCAGCCTCTTCCGGCATGCCGCCCTCCTCCGTGGCTCAAGCTGTGCCACCTGTGATTCCCGAAGCACCCTAGGTTCTGTAAGGCTGCTTTGTCTTCTGAGGTGTGATTTCCTCTCCCTCACTTCAGCCCCTCACCCTCTGTCAGAGTGAGCAAACACACCCCATTCGCCCTCCTGTTCCCTGTGCCCAGTGTACTCCCATCAGGAGGCCTTCTCAGTTCCCCACTCCAGTGAAGGTTTTGTTTCGTGCTATCTGGTGGCTTTGAATACCTCTCTGAGCACTTACCTCGGGACGTATAGTAGAGTTCCTTATTAGACTATGGAGTTGCTCTGGTTTGAAGACTTCTGTAGTCCTATTTAGATCCCCTGAGCAACTGTCACGTTTTCGGTGTTTGGTTATATACATTCTTTATAAAATGACATCATAGAAATAGACTTATCCTGAGCATAATATAAGACCATGCCTTGTTAATAATTAGTATAAATATATGCTTTTTAAAGTTATAATTTCTCATTTGTAATCTTCCTGAGTTTGTTGTAGAGTTATGACCTTCTACTTCCAATTAAAACTCCTTTCAAATTTCCTAATTTACCCCTATTTAATCTTAAGTGTAGGAATGGGCTCCAGAGAGAAGACATTTATATTATGAAATATGTACCTTTGTTCCTGAAGTAACCACCAGTGGTCTTTAAACTAAATGTGACATTGTGGAGGTTCTGAGTAAGGACATTTCTGGCTAAAGGTAGGATGGACATTTCTTTGAGGCATACTGACTGTGGTGTGCTGTGGAAGTAAAGAAAAGGAAAGTCATATATTCCACACTAGAATGACAACAAAGTTATTTTAGAGATTATTTCTTCTGCAAACCAAGCCATAAGAACTTTTTCTTAGTATCAAATGTAGCAAATTGGAAAAGATGACAAGATACTTAGTTCTGGCAAGGGCATGAGATGAGGCCCGTGTATACTGCATAAAATGGATAGAATCCACAATCTGAATAGTAGTTTAGCAGTACATATCAAAATTCCTTAAAAATGTCCAGCTAAGGGGACATACAATAATGTAACCACAAAAAGATTCATTGAAGTATTAAGCAAAATAGTAAAGTTGGAGACAGCCTGAATTTCTGATATTGGTATAAATAACAAATACTGCATACAGTTAAGTATGAAGCCATTAAGAAAAATGTTGAAATACATTTGTTGACATGTCAGGATCTTCACAATATTGTGTTAAAAGAACATGTTGCAAAATTGCTTGGTCCTATTTTTGTTTTTAAAAACTATATATATGATTGACACACAAGTGTGAGTGTATTAGAGGTGTGTGTGTGTATGAAAACCCTGAATCATCGTAGTAGGTGAGTCAGGGAATTAAAGGGATAATTTTTGTTTCGTTTGTCTATCTGTTAATATAGGGTAGTAAATATTTTTAAAAATAGAGATACCACTTTTGATCAAGGTATGTTTTCATTGTCTTAATCGAAGACTAGTTTGGGCTCTTTCAAAAAATTCATCAGACAACTTAAACTATGACATGGATAGAGTCATTAAAAGGGGGGAAAAAGTCAGTTCTCTTCCTTTGCTTTCTAAAGAATTCCTTAACTTGAAGACCAAATGAGAAATTTAATTTTAAAAATCATGTCTAATTCTGTTCCTGAGAGTGGTATGGATGCAAATGTAAACTCACTGCTTTGTCTGAGAAGATGCAGTAGACTCATAAACATCCACATGTTAAGTGGACACTGGTTGCAGATTTCAGATACTCTTTTATTTAAATTGAAAGCCTTTGTTTAGACCCGGGATAGGCCAGTGAATTTTTTTATCCAATTTGAGAAATGTATTTCTTAGAAATCAGCTTTGATTTGGTCAATGTGTGGGAATTTTTGTAGATGTTTGCTATCTGATCAAGAGTAAATAGATGATTTTTTAAAATAAGTTGAGGAGTGTTATTTAAAATTTTACAAATATGTTTATTTTGTTTCCCAGAAGCTCTAAAAGTGAAGAGACCTCGTTTTGATGTATCACTGGTTTATTTAACTCGAAAATTTATGGATCTTGTCAGATCTGCTCCTGGGGGTATTCTTGACTTAAACAAAGTTGCAACAAAACTGGGAGTCCGGAAGCGGAGAGTGTATGACATCACCAATGTCTTAGACGGCATCGAACTCGTTGAAAAAAAATCCAAGAATCATATTCGGTGGATGTGAGTTGCTTTCAAACTTTTCATGGCTTTTTTTTCCCTCTCATCAAGTGACAATTCCATGCTTAAAACAAACTGCATAGTAGCAGTGTTTTGACAATATAAAACAAAGGTACAACTTCTTGATAGGTTTCTAAAATTTTCTTGCATCATCCTACAGAGTATATACATTTTTAAAGACGTATTTCCTCAGTTTCAATTGATGATTGATATTGGGAAAGTCTGTTAAGGTTGTAAAACAGTAGTTTTCACATGTAAGTGTACTAAACATCTAGGGGCTTCCTGCCTCTGGAGTTGTGATTCAGTAGTTCTGAGGGAAAGCAGGAAAGTACATTCTGAACAGGTAGCTCAGGTGGTTATGACATAGTAGGGTGTTTGAAACACTGCCCTGAATATTTAAAAAAAAAAAAAAACTTAGGCCAGGTGCGATGACTCATGCCTGTAATCCCAGCACTTTGGGAGGCCGAGGCGGGCAGATCATGAGGTCAAGGGATTGAGGTCAAGAGATCGAGGTCAACTGACCAACATAATGAAACTCTGTCTCTACTAAAAATACAAAAATCAGCTGGATGTGGTGGTGCACACCTTAGTCCCAGCTACTTGGGAGGCTGAGGCAGGAGAATCACTTGAACTGGGGAGGCGTAGGTTGCAGTGAGCCAAGATCATGCCACTGCACTCCAGCCTGGGTGACAGAGCAAGACTCTATCTCAAAAAAATAAAAATAAAACAAAACAGTATCTAAAAGGACGTTGCTTAAGACTTGACATGATTAGGAGGGATCCCAGGGAAAGAGGAGCTTAAGACATTGGTGTAGATAAAGGTATTTGTGTGTACACACAGATAAGAAAAAAGCTCTAATACCTAGCATAGGCAAGTATTTGGGGACGGAGAAATAACTGCAGCAAGTAAGTACATAGTGACCTCTCAGGCAAATTAAAACCTGCCAGCAAAGACCCTAAAATGACCCTAAATAACTAACTTAGTATTTAGAGGAAAGGGATTCATAAAAGAGGTTATTATTTCAGTAGTACGGAAGTGCAGGTTGAATTCTAATTTGAGCATGCTTACTAAAATAACAGTAAAAAAACACCTTAAGAGTTTAAATCAACTTGCATTGTGAATCAGTAATTAGAATGAGATTTGAAAACTACCAAGCAAAAGATGAAGGCAAGGACCTTTCTCCTATTTATTTTCCATTAAGATTGAAAGGAAAAAATGAAAATAACTGTTGCCTGGTCATATCATATTGGAGTAGACTACTAATAACGAAAGAGAATATGTATGTCTTTTTTTTTTTTCTTTTGAGACAGAGTTTTGTTCTGTCACACAGGCTGGAGTACGGTGGCTCCATCTTTGCTGACTGCAACCTCCGCCTCCCCGGTTCAAGTGATTCTCCCACCTCAGTCTCCCTAGTAGCTGGGATTACAGGTGTGCACCATCATGCCAAGCTAATTTTTATTTTTTCAGTAGAGACGAGGTTTCACCATGTTGGCCAGGCTGGTCTCAAACTCCTGACCTTAGGTGATCTGCCCGCCTCAGCCTCCCAAAGTGCTAGGGTTACAGGCGTGAGCCACCAAGCCTGGCCAGAAAATATGTCTTTTTTATAATGATGAATATAACCATTATATTCAGATAGAATGCATACACTAGGGAAAAACACAGACTCATCACGTTTTAGCAGGGGAACCATCATTTAGCCAACACTTTTTTTTTCATATGTAGGAATTCAAGTACTGTAAGATGGTAACTAACTTATCAGAAGCTATGTTATAAGTAGTAGGACTGAGGCTTAAGCTGGATATTATTGACTGTTAGTTCAATACTCTTTTTGCTTCCTTAGGCTGTCTCTGCTGTTATTAATTTCTGTTAGAATGTCATGTATTTTTTTTTTTGCAAAAGACTGTAAGACGAACTATAAATAATTTATGTACAGGAGGAATAATGGCTGTGTAGAACAAAGACGGCAGAAGGTAAAAGTCCCTACTTTCTGTTGTGGAAAACACCTATGGTAAACATTTGAGGTTCCAGTAACCTAACTTCAAATTCCTTTGTTATCTCGTAGTTGGTATTGATGGTGATTTCTTTTTTCTTTTAAAGAGGATCTGATCTTAGCAATTTTGGAGCAGTTCCTCAACAAAAGAAGCTACAGGAGGAACTATCTGACTTATCAGCAATGGAAGATGCTTTGGATAAGTTAATTAAGGATTGTGCTCAGCAGCTGTTTGAGTTAACAGATGACAAAGAAAATGAAAGATATCCTTTAAGTCTATACCTTTTTAAAATTTCTGCTTCTAGAGCAGATTACTTAGGTAGTAGAGTCAGCTTGGGGACTTAATTTATATATTTAAAATATAAAATTAGACCATTGAAAGCTAAAGTAATACAAAATTAGCTGGGAGTGGTGGCGAATGCCTGTAATCCCAGCTACTCGGGAAGCTGAGGCAGAATTGCTTGAACCTGGGGGGCAGAGATTGCTGTGAGCCAACATTGCACCATTGCAAGAGCGAAACTCCATCTCAACAACAAAAAAAAAGTTTAAGTACAAGTTGGTAGTAATAGCCTCAAACATACACAGCCTACACAGTAGGTTGTTTAACTTCTGTGTGGCATTTCTTAAATTCTGGATGATGACTTCAGGGGTATAGTACCAAACTAAGGTGATGCTGCCACTTAAAACAGTGGAGCATTCATTTTTATAGTCTGAATACCATAAAGATAATAAATTTTTGTTGGCTTTTGTGAAATTCATGTTTTTCCTGGAAATTTGTGAACGGAAGTTGATTTCTGAAACAGTGAATCGCCATTGAAGTGGTGCCTGCACTGCCATTTGTGTCCACAGAAGCATGCTGTTGCTTAATAGCTGTTTTCCTTTGAAACTCAGTGTTTCTGGGAGCTGGGGAGTGGGCCTGGGGGAGCCTTTCTTTGGTACTGACCTCCTGGGTATCTTAGACCTGTATGCTGTGCTGTTCCTGTGGCACCCTTTGTGAGGGGGTCACTGATTCTGAGCTATTCCATACCTCAGATTTACTTCAAACTCTCTGTAGCAGTCAAAAAGCTCTATTTCTACAGTACAGTTACTGGAAGGAAAAGAAAAAATAAGCACCAATATTACTGCAGCCAATTGGGGGAAAAAAAATGCTAGGGAAACCCAATAAATTTGAGGTAAAATTTGAGGCAGTACAGTGAAACGACAAAAGAGACTCAGATAGTGAGATGGAAAGTAATTTTGGATGAAGTAATATCATACATAATAGTCTTGAGAAACAATCTCTAAGTTGTTTACGCCTTTTTATGGATTTTTTTCCTTCTTTCATTTTAGGGGATGAGCCCTGAATATTTTTTCTCAAAGTTATAGTAAGATCTAGCTTACTATAACTGAAAAAGGAATAGGATGAAAATTGGAATTCCTTCATGAGCTGTATTTGTGTTAGGGACTCAGACTTTATTAATATTTTTCTCTAGAAATTGTCTTCGTTATAATAGTACAGCTTAAACTCTTGAGGTTGAGTTATAAATATTGTAAAACACTATAAAATCTTAATTTTATATGAATAATAAAAGTGATCAATGAATTTTTTTTTACTGCTTTCCTTAATTGTGAATTTGTATCTTATAAAAACTAAAGACATCCTAACATTACCCTTGTGTTACTGAATTACTAGAGATAAATTTAAATTATCTCCCCAATAAATAGCACTCTGTGTAGAGATCCTTGACTGAGTTTTACACTAGCATATGTGACATACCAAGACATTCATAGCATTCAGGCCTTCCATGAACAGATCGTCATTGCAGTTAAAGCTCCAGCAGAAACCAGATTGGATGTTCCAGCTCCCAGAGAAGTAGGTAACCCTGCATTTTTAAAAAGATTTAAGGCCAGGCGCTGTGGCTCATGCCTGTAATCTCAGCACTTTGGGAGGCCAAGGCAGGCAGATCATGAATTCTGGAGATTGAGACCATTCTGGCTAACACAGTGAAACCCTGTGTCTACTAAAAATACAGAAAGTTAGCTGGGCGTGGTAGTAGGCGCCTGTAATCTCAGCTACTCGGGAGGCTGAGGCAGGAGAGTTGCTTGAACCCGGGAGGCGGAGGTTGCTTAAGAGCTGTTGTGTGTATGTGCACTATATATCTCATACTGACACACTACTCAAGGCACTTCACACCCTTTAACTTGTTTCAACTAACACAACAAATCAAGTAGTCATGATTATCATCTTAAAGATGAGGAACCAAAAGCTCACAAAGATGAGTTATCTTTGTCAGGATCACCGGAATTCAAACCTGGTTAAGGTGGCTTCATAGTTGCTTCTTAGAAGAATCACCAAAAATTGGCCCGTCTTAAAAGTTCCAAAAGTAAGGTGTGGTCTCAGCCACACTGGGGAATTAACTTACTAACCAAACTCATGAAAGACTGATAAATAAACCAGAACATTAAGTTCTGAATTTAAAATGAAAAGTAGGATTGCTGGGTAAACGAACATACTCTTGTCAGCCACCAGCTGCTCAGTGCATTCTTTCCCTCGAAGGAAAGTTTGCGTTGAAAGGTAATTACATCAGAGGGCTGCTTGATGAGGATGGAATCAGAACCAAGGAATGTGACCGTTCCTGGAACACATCATCAAGACGGACAGCCTTGATAGACCCATTGGAGCTCATAATGCGGCCCTCTGCATTGCCCTAGGGGTTTGCCTCCCGCCTAGCTAAGAACATTCTCCACCTATTTTTCCTTTTGTCCCCAGCAGGCCACTGTCCAAGTGAGCCCTGTTTTACTCCACGGTGTATGGGTTAAGGGATGGCTTTCGTTTACCTCAGTCACACTCAGATTATGACTTCTTGGTGATATTTCCTAGTTGTTTTACTTGAATTTAGATATACTCCAGGTATCCATGTGACATTTATGTGGAATGAGTTGTCTCACGGATGTTTTAACTGTGTGTGTGTGCGTGTTTAAGTGAGAAACCACTTATCAACACATCCTTACTTTGGGGCATAATAAGTCATTCTGTAGAAACTAATGGACTTTGGGCTTTTTCCCTGTGCTATGAGCCGCTTCAGACTGTAATTGCTGAATCTGGCTGAGCCTTCGATCATCCCTAAAGCTTCTCTTAGAGTCCCATTTCAAGTCTGTGCACATGGGCCCAATTGACCAGAGCCTGACCATGAAGATCCGGGGACCTAGTGTGGTGGTTGGCAAACTGACCTTCAGGTCAGATCTGGCCTGTTCCTTGTTCTTAGAAATGATTGTATCAGGACACAGCCACATGCCCATTTGTTTACATATTGTCTCTGGCTGCTTTTATACTATAGTGGCAGAGTTAAGGGGTTGTGACAGGGATAGTATGACTCGCAAAGCCAAGAATATTTACTGGCTCACCCTTTACAGAAGTTTGACAACACCTAATTTCGTGGAATGTGAAGTCCTCAGCTGGCTTCCAGTTGAGAGTAACATTAGTTCCTTTTATTGTTTAGAAATATCTATTAAATTGTACAGGGTTTATCATTCAAACCAGATGTGACCTGGCACTCTAGAAGCTGAGCACAGATGTTTTCTAGCCCACTTGTTGGGTACCAGGAAGTCATAGGAAGGACAAGTGAGGCTCTGAGACCGTCTGAGAGGCTGCATCTCCCCATACTCACCCTGGTATGAGAGCACAGTGAAGTGTAGAGCAGGAGGGAGCAGTGGTGTCTGTGTGTCTAGCCCAGGCCTAACTGCACTCAACAGGAGAAAACAGACTTTGTTACAGTTAAACCAGCTCCCAATTAAAGCAATCATTTATAACCGGAGCTGTTCGTTAAGAATTTAGCACAATTCTCAGTAGAAGCACTCAAATTGCCTGATATCTTATGGAAAAAGTATTTTGATTAATCTTGAGGAAATCTGAAATCAAAGGATGTAAAAATCATAATGAGTTCATAACAGTCCTTTATAAATAATCTTAACTATCTTTTTGATGTTTTCCTTGAGGGATATTTTGATCTTTTCCTGTTCTTTCAACTGAACAAAAGAATGGCCCTTCCAGTTATCTCAGGACCTGTTCATTGGTCTGGAAATCTAAGCACATATTTATCCTGTGAGACTAGGGTATTCTAGAGTTCCTTGTCATCAAAACACTGATTTTTGACTCAAGTACGGCCTCCTTGAAGGGGTCAGGTCCTGAGTAGAGAAAGTCAGGCCCTTGAGTACTGAGGTATTCTCAAGATGGCTCTGAAACCATTACCACAGGATCAAGTATAGCTGTTTTCAGCCTATGAATTGGCCAGTGCTTTCATGTGACACAGCTAAGATGATTTTCTCAAATGTCTCTTGAGATTTTTGCAGTTCTAGTGAATGAAAAAATATAATTTATTATTCGTCTTGATGGTTCCTGTGTCCTTTGCTAGGACTCTATCACAGTGCACATAAGGAGCACCAAAGGACCTATCGATGTCTATTTGTGTGAAGTGGAGCAGGCTCAGACAGGTAACAGAAGGGCTGAAGGTGTCGGGACTTCTTCATCTGAGAGCGCACATCCAGAACGCCCTGAGGAGGGTAAATATACCAATTTTGTGATCAGGGAAATTTAAGAGTACAACAGTATTTTCGATAAGCTGTCAGTATTTTGATAAGCAGTGGAAACTTAGAATTATGTTTGGTCCCATGGTGATACCAACTTGCAGTGGTCTCTGAATAGGGCAGGCTTTCAGTCATAAAGCAGCTCCACTCAGCCAAAGAGCCTGCCCATGACCTGGCTGGGAGTCTTCCCCTCCTGCACATCTTGGAGAAGGGAAGGGGCTAGACCTGCTTGACCCAGGCAGCCGAACACTCACTCAACTCAGCAGCCCACTCCTTGAGAGTTAATCCTCAGTCACACATTTCTAAGGATGTCACCTCTGGATCCACCTGGCCAGAGCAGCAACTCCATCTGACCTGGGACCCCAGCTTGCAGCACTGCCCAGCAGCAGATCCCAAATAGTGGAATTGCCCGAGCAGGGAGTACATCTTGTGACGGCCTGGGCAGAAGCCATTGCAGTACCCAGCCAGCATCCGAACAAAGACTCAGCCAACTGGAGAACTCAGCAAGCGCTGCAGGCCAGGGTGGTTGTCATCCACAGGCTGGACCCATAGGAAGCCCTTTCATTGACAGAAAATACCTGTAGTGACCAGAAGATGGGGCTGTTGCCCACACACAGACCACAGCGCAAAGACCAAAGAATTACAAAGACTGGGGGAATCATGATGCCTCCAAAAGAAACTAATAAAGTGCTAATAAGGGAAGGCTTCCTCCATTCTCTGACGGGTTCCAGTTTATTCTTGAGCGACTGAAAAAATTAGCCTTGTGCCATTAACTGAGTTTACGTGTTCCTGACCAGGCATCTTCAGGGTTTTAAGTAGTCGGATTTTGTATTCTTTTACATATTTGCCTATCAAACCTTCACCTAAGTGAATTTCTCTCTTGTGTTCTTTTTCAGAAGAAAATCCTCAGCAAAGTGAAGAGTTGCTTGAAGTAAGCAACTGATGGCATTTGAGAATTTCTGTAGTACCGAGTTTTTTGGGAATGTTTTTGTGGAGAATTATGTATCAACTTTGATTCTCAGAGCAATAAGTTATCCATGAAGTGCTCTCTGCTCTCATCTCAGTAGCGGCATCACGGCCAGGAGCGTCTTTGAGGAGCTCACTACTTAGATGGCTGAGTAATTGTGGTTTCCACATTTGAAAACAACTCATTTTATAATTATTCGCTGCTTTTTGTCAGTGAAATAGACATCTTGCCTCCTGAAATAGCTTCATCACAGAGTGTCACGAAAACAGACGGTCAGGCTGAAATGGACAGTTCTTCGTGGACTCTTCTTCCCTTCAAGGAGTATGTCATGTATCACAAAAGAAGTTGCCTTACACTGGTTCATGTTTGCAGTTACTGTTGTACATTAGATAGATGTACACACGAATTTAAATGTGATGTCTTTGTATATATCTGTATAATTAGATTACTTACGAAGTATGTCTGAGTGACACTTTTCACCCTTGTATAGCCAAAATAATGTATATATGGAAAGTGACAGACAAATTCTCTAATTTCTTTGGTATCTATAACTTATTAGAATCCTCTGGATGAGGGTTAAAGAAGAGTTTTTCCAAACTTCTACATGTAGAAGTATCATAAATGTGCTACACATTTATGTTTGTGGATTTAATTAAAGTATTTTAATATGGTTCCCAATGCCGAAATTGGAGTCGGATACTTCTTGGTTTCAAACTGTCTACCTGCTTGCTGTCTCCCAGCAGGCTGCTGGCATGCCCAGTGGCTTTGGGGGCAGGTAGAGAAATGCCATCAGGTAACAGCTGAATTCATTGTGAAACATGAATTCAGTCATGGTGAAAATTGGAAACTCTTTTAAGGTTTTTGCAAGCAGCTTTTATAATGTTTGCGTATACAGCCTTGCTCTTCAGTCACAGGGGTTTTACTTACGACAGGTTGTACCTTGCCCTCTCTCCAGCTCCACTCCCACATCTTCACGTACCTAGCTATTTCTACCTCATTGGGTAAGTCATTTACCACTCTGTGCCTCAGTTTACTCTGTAGTTTACCATTAGACTGTGAGCTCCTTGAGGGACTTTGTCGTAATCACTGTTATATCCCAGTGCCTCGCACCATGCCTGGCCCTTAAGTGCTCAGTAAATGTTTGAACAAATAAGTGAATGGAGTGAGTGAATTGTAAAATCAGACTCATAATATTTCTTTTGTCTATCATACAAGATTCCTGTATCTTTTGAATTCAGATTTTAAACCTTGCTTTTAAAGATTTCTTTAAAATTTGAAGCAACTTCAAATTCAGACTGTGTTTAAAAAGATTGAAAATCGGGATCCAAAAAGTGTTAACAAATAATGCTGAGTGTTTAGGATCCACACACCTCTGAGCTCTGGTGGCTTTTGCCAGTCCTGTCCCTCTGCTGAGCACCAGCCCTTCCTGCAGCAGTGCACTTCCTGCTGGCGTGTTTCCATGCACCTGGGGATGCACTGTACTTCTCCCCCAGTGCTGAGCCTCAATGCTTTTCCTCCCTCTGTTTTGTTATTTGAAATTAGCCAAAGAAAAGCTGCAGGGGGCACTGCTGTTCATCATCGGTCTGGTTGGTTGTGCTGTTTGACAGAATAGGGAATACAGGAGGAAGGGGAAGCCTAGAGTAAAAATTAGGTTTGGGACGGGCTTGATGAAAGCAGTAGTTTCGGCAGGTCACTGTGTGTCTGTAGTTCAGGTGCTCGTGGAAAGGTCAGCTGTAGCGTAGCTTGGGCAGGTATCATTGAGATGTAATAGTTTAAACTGGTGAGTAGGAGAGGTCATCTAAGAGTAAAGCAGGCCCAAGGGCATCTATATTTAAGGAGAAATAAAGAAGAAAAGTCTCCTAAGAAGAAATAATGGGGTGGGTGGGACAGGAGAAGGCAGTGTCCAAAAACCAACAAAGGTCTTACCAAAGGTGATAGCATCATTTCTGAGCAGCAGTTCCTTACTTGTGAATGTGACAAATGTTCTTTAAAAATTGTTCTGAAAGTAAAATGAGATCATGTAAACGAAAATCCTTTGTAAATTACAGATGTGTGTTATAAATGAAGTATCTCTCGAGTCGCTCCATCTTCTGGTGTTTGGTCTCTGATTTTTAAAACGGATAAAATAAGCATTCCATGAACTTGTTCCTGGGCCCTTCCTCCTCACTAACTCATCCAGCCTCACTATCCCAGCTCCGTTTGCACCACTTCTTCCTTCAGAAACCTTGAGTGCTTCCTTCAGAAACCTTGAGTGCTTCCTTCAGGCTGAAGTGCAGACTCTGGATATAGAAGGGCCCCAGCCCCACCAGTCCAGCCGTGGTACTTGCCTCGCAGGGCTTCTCCCCAATCAAATCGGTGTCATCACTGCCTAAAGCACACGTGAACTTTCCCATCTCCCTGCCTTTGCTCATCCTATTCTCTTCATGTCCTCTGTGTTTCAACATCACATCTGCGTTCTGGACCTGTCTCCACCCATGCGTCCCCTTTACTCCTTTCCTGCATGCAGTCTGTACACAGCATGCAGGTGGCCGTCTTCCATCCTCATAAGTTGCTGTGACTAAGTTCCCAGCTGCCATTCCATGCTGTCAGAGCATAAGGTCATGTCTTAACATGTATATGTGTTTCCCATATTAACGTAGTGTTCAAGTATGATATGGCTTGGCTATGTCCCCACCCAAATCTCATTTTGAATTGTAGATCCCATAATCCCCATGTGTTGGGGGAGGGATCAGATGGAGATAATTGAATCATGGGAGGAGTTTCCCTGCTTCCTGTTCTCATGATAGTAAGTTCTCAGGAGATCTGATGGTTTTATAGGGGCTTTCCCCTTCGTTTGGCTCTCATTCTCTCCTGCCACCGTATGAAGAAAGACATTATTTGCTTCCTCTTCCACCATGATTGTAAATTTCCTCAGCCTCCCCAGCCATGCTGATGTATGATTCAATTAAACCTGTTTCCCTTATAAATCACCCATTCTTAGGTATGTCTTTATTAGCAGTGTGAGAATGGACTCATGCAGTAAATTAGTACCACGGAGAGTGGAGCTCTGCTGGAAAAATACCCAAAAATGTGGAAGCAACTTTGGAACTCAGTAACAGGCAGAGGTTGGAACAGTTTGGAGGCCTCAGAAGACAGGAAAATGTGGGAAAGCTTGGAACTTTCCTAGAGACTTGTTGAATAGCTTTGACCAAATTGCTGATAGTGATATGGACAGTGAAGTCCAGGCTGAGGTTGTCTCAGGTGGAGATGAGGAACCTATTGGAAACTGGAGTAAAGACCACCCTTGACATGCAAAGAGACTGGCAGCATTTTGCCCCTGCCCTAGAGATCTGTGGAACTTTAAAGTTGAGAGATGATTTAGGGTATCTGACAGAAGAAATTTCTAAACAGCAAAGTGTTCAAGAGGAAGCAGAGCGTGAAAGTTTGGAAAATTTTGCAGCCTGATGTTGGGACAGAAAAAATTCCATTTTCTGGGGAGAAATTTCAGCTGGCTGCAGAAATTTGCATAAGTAACAAGCCAAGAGAATAACGTGTTTGTTTTTATTTTCAGATGAATTAAATACATAATTTCTTAGTTTTAATGTGCAGTACTTTAATGTCAGTCAGTATAATACATATATAAACAAAAGCTTTTGGGGGTGTTCAATGTTTTAGAGTTTAAGGAGGCCCAAGCTTATTCTACCCAAGGGCTCATAATTACAGGCGCCCCCTCCTGAGAGAGCTGAGGAGGGGCCTGCATGCTCCCATGTGTACCCCACACCGTCACACACATACACACACACACACACACACACACAGTACACTCCCTTCTTTCTCCAGACACCCACCGTGACTCTCAGTATAAACACATGGACTTAGAGCAGTGGCCAGCCACCCTTAAAAAAAAATAGCACTGGTCCCAGTGTCTTTATTCTTGCTCATTGAGCCTTTCTAGCTCGCATTCTTTTATTTCCAATGAAAGTAATTGTATCCAACCAGTCATTCACATCATTTCTAGCTAATGTTTGTGAAAATGTAGGCTGTCAGGAAAAATGAATCTCTCTACACAGGGCAGATGACAAAAGAAGAGAGCGTTTTCAGCACTATGCTAGAATTAGGCTTTCGTGTTAAGGAACTTGGATCAGAGTGACACTGCTGGCCTCTGCTACTCCCTCCACCCCTTCAGAAGAAAAGGGGGTGGCTTCTCTTGAGTATGGAAAAGGGAACCGGACATGAAAGGCTCAGTCCTTGTTGGCTTTCCTCTCCTGGGGAATTGCCTGCCTGTGGAGACACTCATCTGGATTGACCCAAGGGAGGTCCTGCAGTTGTTCAGTTGCACCAGTTGTTCTCAGTGGGGACATTTTGTCCTCCAGGGGACACTGGGCAATGTCTGGAGATAGTTTTGATAGTGACTGGAGTGCTGTTGGCATCTAGGAGTGGAGGACAGGGATGCTGCTAAACCTGGTGTACAGGATAAACCCAAAGATGGTCGCCCGGTCCAGTGTGCCAACAGTGCTGAGGACAAGAGATGCAAGTGAAGTCCATAACAGAAGCAGGTGATCTGTCCATTTCAGGAGGAAGCGTTAACGAGCGCTTTTGCCCACCAATCTAAAGCCACACCCCCATCAGCTTTATTAGTAATAGGAGGGAGATTTTGACCTCTATCTTTCTAATTTCTATGTCTATCAGTTGGTTCTCACCATGAAAGGGGAAGAGGGATATTGCTTATTAGGAAAAGAAGCCGTAACAGAATTTGTATTGGGCTTCATTTTAGTAAGGAGTAAACTCAGCTGCAACACAGACACGTAGACACAACAAACAATGGTGTCTTAAACAAGACAGAAATGTATTTCTCTCACACATTTAGGAAGCCCAGGGACAGTCCAGAGTTGGTACTGTTCTCCAAGAGGTCAGGAACCAAGGCCCCTTCCAGGTATTTGTTCTTCATGCTTGGCTTCCATTCCCAGGGTCACTTCAAAACCCAAGGGAGCCGCTGGAGCACTTAGACCTCAGAGGAGGTGCCACAACACTGCTTGGACCCCTGGTGGGGAAGGAGACACCAAATGCCTGGGGCTAATCCTCTGATTGGGGGATGGCACAGCTGGTATGCCACCCCAAAGGGGTACAGCCATGTACTGGGACTGCCAAAAGAATCTGGAAAGTGGAGCCATCACTATCTTCTATTGCTGTAAAGACACAGTATGTATTATTTACGTGGTAGCCAGCAGGAAGGATGAAGGAGAAGGGTACAGTTCCTCTCCCTAAGGACACTTCCAGCAAGTTGTGACCTCGCTTTAACTGACATCCGTTGATCACAGCTTAGCCACTTAGACTTAGAAATGTAATATTTGGAGGAGGGAGGTACAGCCGTGTGCCTAGCTAACAATCAAGAGCTCTGTTGCTATTCAAGAAGGGAAGATAAGCAACTTCAGCAAAGTCTCAGGATACAAAATCAATGTGCAAAAATCACAAGCATTCCTATACACCAATAATAGACTTAAAGAGAGCCAAATCAAGAATGGACTGCCATTCACAATTGCTACAAAGAGAATAAAATATCTAGGAATACAACAAACAAGGAACATAAAGGACCTCTTCAAGGAGAAGTACAAACCACTGCTCAACAAAATAAGAGAGGACACAAACAGATGGAGAAACATTCCATGTTCATGGTTAGGAAGAATCAATATCGTGAAAATGGCCATACTGCCCAAAGTAATTTACAGATTCAATGCTATTCCCATCAAGCTTCCAATAACCTTCTTCACAGAACTGGAAAAAAACACCTTAAACTTCATATGGAACCAAAAGAGAGCCCGCATAGCCAAATCAATTCTAAGCAAAAAGAACAAAGCTGGGGGCATCACACTACTGGACTTCAAACTATACTACAAGGCTACAGTAATCAAAACAGCGTGGTACTGGTACCAAAACAGAGATGTGGACCAATGGACCAGAACCGAGGCCTCGGAAGCAACACAACATATCTACAACCATCTGATCTTTGACAAACCTGACAAAAACAAGCAATGGGGAAAGGATTCTCTGTTTAATAAATGGTGTTGGGAAAACTGGCTAGCCATGTGCAGAAAGCAGAAACTGGACCCCTTCCTA
>CAUYLG010001509.1:0-17556 GCA_963573385.1 Cacajao melanocephalus
AAAGTCTCCCACTATTACTGTGTGGGAGTCTAAGTCTCTTTGTAAGTCATTAAGAACCTGCCTTATGTATCTGGGTGTTCCTGTATTGGGTGCGTATATATTTAGGATCGTTAGCTCTTCTTGTTGCATTGATCATTTCACTACCATGTAATGTCGCTCTTTGTTTCTTATGGTCTTTGTTGCTTTAAAGTCTGTTTTATCAGAGACGAAAATTGCAGCTTCTGTTTTTTTTATTTTTTCTTTCTCTCCATTTGGTTGGTATGTCTTCCTCTATCCCTCTGTTTTGAGTCTTTGTGTATCCTTGCATGTGAGATAGGTCTAGATACAGCATAACGATGGATTTTAGCTTTTTATCCAATTTGCCTGCCCGTGTCTTTTGATTGGGGCATTTAGGCCATTTAAATTTAGGATTAATATTGATATATGTGAGTTTGATACTGCAATTTAATGCTAGCTGGCTGTTTTGCCCATTAGTTGATGTAGAGTCTTCATTATGGTGATGCTCTTTACCTTTTGGTATGTTTTTGGAATGGCTGATACTGGTTGTTCCTTTCTATGTGTAGTGCTTCTTTCAGAAGCTCTTATAAAGTAGGCCTGGTGGTGATGAAATCTCTGAGTTCTTGCTTGTTCTCAAAAAATTTTTACAGAACTCTCCACCCCAAATCCACAAAACGTACATTTTTCTCAGTATCACATTACACCTATTTTAAAAATGACCACATAATTGGAAGTAAATCACTCCTCAGCAACTGCATAGCATTTCACAGGTTTAAATAAAATTTTGGTTGGCTGCTTGTTTGTTATTTTCATCCCTCATTCCTTCGTGTCTCCATTGTTAAGCACAATTATTGGCATAAAAGAGGTTTTTAATACCCATTTTTAGACTGCATTCTAGCCTGGGCAATAGAACAAGAATCCCGTTCTCTCTTCCTCTTTCTCTTCCTCTTTCTTTCTCTCTTACATTCTTTTTTCTTTCTTTCACTCTTTCTTTCTTTCTTCTTTTCTCTCTTTTTCTTTCTTTCCAAAAAAAAAAAAAGAATAGATGCCCCAAAAACCTCTCTTGCAAGTAGTAAGTGATTATAGCAAGATTACAGGATACAAGGCTCATATATGAAATCAATTACTTTACTATATACTAGCAATGAACAAGTGGAATTTGATATTAAAACCTACCCTTATACATACATTGAACAATATAGTATAAGATCTATATGAGGAAAACCACAAAACTATGATGAAAGAAATAAAAGAACTATGTAAATAGATGGATATTTCATATTCATGGATAGTAAGATTCAATATTGTTAAAATGTCAGTTCTTCCCACCTTGATCTACGGATTCAAAGTAGTCCCAATAAAAATTCCAGTGATTTTTTTTTTGTGGATGTTGGCAAATTGATTTTAAAGTTTTCATGAAGAGGCAAAAGCTTCAGAATAGCCAACTCAATTTTGAAGGGGAAGAAAAAAGTCAGAGGCATGACACTATATTATTTCAAGACTTACTATACAACCACAATAATCAACACAGTGTGGTCTTAGCAAAAGAATAGACAAATGGATCAATGGAACAGAGCAGAGTCCAGAGACTGGCTCATGTAAACATAGTCAACTGATCTTTGACAAAGGAGCAAAGGTGATGCAATGGAGAAAAGGAAGTATTTTCAATAAATGGTGCTGGGAAACCTAAACATACACATATAAGAAAAAAAATCTAGACATAGATCTTACACCCTTTATATAAATTTACTCAAAATAGATCACAGACCTAAATGTAAAACACAAAACTATAACACTTCTAAGAGAATATAAGAGAATAACCAGATCACCTTGGACTTAGTGGTCTTTTAAAATATAACACCAAAGTTATAATCCATGAAAGAAAAAAATGGTAAACTGGACTTTATTAAAACAAAACATTTCTGTTTTGTGAAAGACACTGTCAAGAGAATGAAAAGACAAGCCACAGACAGGGAGAAAATATTTGCAAAAGACATATCTAGTAAAGGATTGTTAAACAAAATATACGAAGAATCTAAAAAACTCAACAATAAAACACACAACATCATCAAAAATCAGTCCAAAGACCTTAACAGATGACTCACCAAAGAAGATACGCAGATGGCTAGTAAACATATGAAAAGATGCTCCATATTGTATGCCATCAGGGAAATGCAAATTAAAACAATAATGAGATGCTACTACACTATTAGAATGGCCAAAATCCAGACGCTGACAAAACCAAATGCTGGTGAGGATGTGGAGCAAAAGGAACTCTCATTTACTGCTGGTGGGAATGTAAAATGGTGCAGCCACTTTAGAAGATATTTTGGCAGTTTCTACAAAACTAAACATATTCTTAGCAATCATGTTGCTTTATATTCACCCAAAGGAATGTAAAATATATCGTTACACAAAAACCTGTGCAAAGATGTTTATAGCAGCTTTATTTATAATTGCCAAAACTTGGAAGCAATCAAGATGTCCTTCAGTAGGTGAATAAATAAACTGTGGCACCTCCAGGAAATGAAGTATATTATTCAGCATCAAAAAGAAATGAGGTATTGAGCCATGAAAAGGCATACAGGAAATTTAAATGCACATTAGTGAAAAAAGCCAGTCTGAGAAGTCTTCAATATTGTGTGATTTCAACTGTATGACACTCTGGAAAAGGCAAAACTGTGGAGACAGTAAAAAGATCAGTGGTTTTCAAGGGTTAGGGAGTGATGCATGGTTGGAGTATAGAGAATTTTGAGAGCAGTGACACTACTCTGTATGACATTACAATGGTGGATACATATCATTATACCTTTGTCCAAACCCATAGAATGTATATCAAGAGAAAATCCTAATGTATACTATGGACTTTGGGTGATAGGAGTGTGTCAATGTGGGTTCATTATCTTAGTCCATTTTGACTGCTACAACAAAATACCTTAGACTAGATAATTTATAAACAATGAAAATTTATTGCTCACAGGTTTAGAGGGTGGAATGTTGAAGAATAAGCCACCAGCAGATTCACTGCCTGGCAAGGGCTTGTTCCTCATAGATGGCACCTTATATGTGTTCTCACATGGTAGAAGGGACAGCAGAGTCCCTGAAGCCTCTTTTATGAAGGCCCTAATCCCATTCACGAGGGTGCAGCTCTAATGACCTAATCACCTCCAAAGGCCCTACCATCACCATAGGGATTCAGTTTCAACATATGAATTTTGGGGGAACACAAACATTCAGACAATAGCATTCCCTCACTGGCCTTCCAAAATTTGTTTCCTTCCTGTATGCAAAACACATGTGTTCCATCCCAACAGCCCCCTAATTAATTCTTAACTCCTTGCAACATCAGCTTTAAAGTCTCATCTGAATATCAACTTGTTCAACATGTGGGTGAGACTCAAGGTGCGATTCATCCTGAGGCATATTCCCCCCCAGTTGTGAATGTGTGAAGTTAAACAACTTATGGTCTTCCAAAATACAATGATGAGATAGGCCTAGGACAGGCATTCCCATTCCCAAAGGAAGAAATAGGAAAGGAGGAAGGGGTAACTGGTTCAGTAAATCCAGAACCCAATAAGGCAAACAATATTAAGTCTTAAGGGTGGAAAATAATCTTCTTTGACTTGATGTTGTACCTTCTGAATATATTGGGGTGGGAGTTAGACTCCCAAGGCTCCAGGCAACCCTGTCCCCTTGGCTTTGCTGAGCACAGTCCATCCATCAACTCTTATGGGTTGGTATTAGAAGCCTGTGGCTCTCCCAGGCTGGAGGTGCATGCTGGTGGCTCTACAGTTCTGGGGTCTTGGGAGCAGACCTGTCCCCACAGTCCTGCTGAGCATTGCTCTAGTGGGATCTCTCTGTGGTGGTCGTGCCCTGTAGCAGTTCCCTGCCCAGGCTCTGAGGCTCTTTGGGGCATCCTTTGAAATCTAGGTGGAAGTACTCATGCTTCCATGGCTTGTGCACTCTGTGTACCAGTGGAGATGGCACCATGGAGACACCAGCAAAGTTTATCACCTGTGCTTTTCGAAGGGGCGACTCAAGCCACACCTGAGAGACAAGGAGTGTTGTGTTTGCCAGAATGCAGGGAATTCTTCTCCCAAGGCCTTCGCATTTTGGGCCTGTGAAAGGTGAAGTAGCCCCCGAAGATCTCTAAAATGCATTTAAAGTCATTTTTCCATTGTTTGATGAATAGCACCTGGTTTTCATTGACCCATACTAATGTCCTAATTAAAAGCCAACAATGGCTTGGGCATACTCTTAGTGCTCTCTCCTGACCATGTCTTTTCACTCTTTAAAACATGGCCAGGCTGAGAATTTCTCCAAACATTAATGTCTGCTTCCCTTTTGATTATCAATTTTATCCTTAATTCATTTCTCTCTTTTTACATTTTACTATAAGCAGTCAAGAGAAGCCATGCTGTACCCTTGACACTTTGCTTACCTATTTCTTCCACTAAATATTGTTTTTCATGGCTCAGAAGTTCTAACTTTCTCAAAGACAATTCAACAGAATTCAACAATTTTCTTTAGCTTTTAACAGGCATAGCCTTTCCTCTAGTTTCCAGTAACTTGTTAGTCACTGCCATCTGAGACTTCATCAGAAAGGCCTTTACCATCCATGTTTCTACCAACATTCTGATTCTGATTACAAGTAATCTCTAAGATGATTGAGGCTTTCTGTGTATCTCTCCTCTTTTTCTGGGCCCTCACCGAAATCACTCTTCGTGCTCTGTTTATGGCAATGTAGGCTTTTTCCTAACATGCACCTCAACATTTTTCCAGATTGTACCTATTACCCAGTTTCAAAGCTACTTCTACATTTTTAGAGGTTTATTATAGCAACATCTCTCTTTTTGGCATGCATTTCTGTCTTTGTCCATTAGGGCTTCTATAACAAAATACCTTAGACTGGGTAATCTATAAACAGTAAACACGTATTGCTCACAGTTCTGGAGGCTAGATCAAAATGCCAGCAAGATGCGGTGTCTGGTGAGGACCCATTCCTTATTGATGGAACCTTCTGTGTGTCCTCACCTAGTGGAAGGGATAAGCAGGCTCCCTTAAACATCTTTTATAAGGGCACAAAGGCCCCGCCTCTTAATACAAATGCATGGGACATTAGATTAAACATAAGAATTTTGAGGAGACACAAATATTCAGATCACAGCGTTCAATTGTAGGAAATCTGCCACTGTGGTGGGGATGTGGATTATGGGGGTTGCCATGCATAAGTGGGGAAGGGGATGTATGGGAAATCTCTGTATCTTCTGTTCAATATTGCTGTGAACCTGAAACTGCTTTTTAAAAATAAAGTCTATTAAAAGAAGGCCAATGCACTATACTTGGAGATTGTCATGTTCTGAAACTAAGAAATTAAGTCGTGTTAAATCCTGTAATTGAAATAAACAAAAGAAATTCTTTCAAAAGCATCTTACTTTACAGGTTACTCATGAGGGAGAGCAGTTTATTGTGGGTTCTGTTGTCATCTCTGGCTGTGAAAGCCAGCCTAGGCCCTGGCTGCCTCCAGTGGGCACCCTGGTGGAGTTGGCTTACGTTGGTGGAAATGTGAGGAAGAGGATTCGAAGTGAATCTGGAGGGTGATGTGATGGGGAGAATGGGAATGTAAAAGGAGAAGAGTGCAGAGAGAGGCTTCTATCCCTTTCTTCCCTCAGGGCTGGATTCCCTCTTCTTTTTGCTCCTTCTTTCTCCTTGCAGTCAGCTCTGTTCTTTCAGGGTCTGACCCATCACTCTTCCTTCCCTAGTCACCCTTCTTGGAGAAGCCCAGTATGATGGATGGAAACGTCTTCCTCCTTAGCTATGGCTCTCCTCAGGGCATAGCATCTGATGGCCAAGCATACAAAAGGGGGGTGATCGTCTGTCATTCTGTTCCAGCACTGCCATCGTGACTTCTCCTCCCCGGGTCTCAGTTTCCCCATCTGAGGAATGAGATGGTTGGATTATGTTCTCTTTTGACTTTGCTCTGCTATGATACTGGGGTTAGGCTCAAAAGCTCTCTACAGGAAGTCAGTCCCCCCTTTCTTGGCTCCCATAGCGCCTGGCTTGTCTTTTGTGCTAGCTCCTGTCAAGCGCATGGACTATCATGGTAGGAAGGAGGAGGAAAGGGGATAAAGCCATAGGGTTTGAGTTCAAATTAAACTCTACATATTAATGGTGGTCCCAGAGCACCGTCCCTAACCTCTTGAACCTCAGTTTCCTTAGCAGTGAAATAAGCATGACGCTACCTGTCTCATGGATATTAAATGGGATGTTAGACTAACCATGTGCTGGCACGTAGGACGTGCTCTATAAATGAGAATGTTGTTGGTATTATTAGTGAGTCCTATTCCTTCCCATTATTTAACACTTGTTTGCCGCGCGCCTCTACACTCTTGGGGATTCTGCTTGGTGAGATGCATACCACGGTCATCTTCTGAGACTTGGCTCTTGCCTTCAGGGAGAGGACAGGAGAGATGACCTCCCTGTTAATCCTCTATAGACAAGGCCCCCCTCAGTCCTTTAACAATCGAGGTGCTAGCAGTGTCCTTGTCCCTGAATTACAGAGAAGAAACAGGCTCAGGGAGGGCACAGTGCCCACCCAGGGCCACAGAGCGGGTGGGAGAATCCCTGAACCCTCGCTGTCCTCCGGCCCAGGGAGGGCTGACACCGGGCTGGGGATGGGGGCTGCGCTGCTGCCTCTCCTCTGAGCTCACCTGGGTTGGGGAGAGGGTCGAGAGCCCCTAAGTCCCCCTGACACGCCCGGGTGCCCGTCCCTCCTCGATGCCCTGCGCCCACCCGGGCCCGGGGGCACGAGGTGGCCTCCAGCCTCCCCGCGGGTCCGGGGCGGGCACAGCGGGTCCGGGGCGGGCTACCGGGGCTGGCGGAGCACGTCTCGGCGGCAAAGGAGGCGCCAGGCATGCTCTCGGATGAACTTAGCGGATTTAGACTCTCAGTTCTAATTGCGGAGACCTCAGGCCGCTGCACCAGCGAGAGGCGGATGTGCCTCGGCGCTGCCGGGCCCAATTGCTCCCACTTATTCCGGCCTCGCCTGCCTGGTTGGGAGCGCGCGGCCGGCTCCGGCAGCCAGGAAACGCCTCTGCCATCAATCAGAGTCGGCGAGGCAGCGGCGATCGATGGCGGCCCCCGCACCGAGGCCCCCAGCCTCCCGATCAATCGGCAGCCTGCCGTGTTCCCCTGCGGCCCGCGGACGCCGCGCTGGGGGAGACGGGTCGATGCGTCTCGGGGAGCTGAGGAACGCGGGGACGGCGGCCTTAACGGGGCGCTGCGTCCTCTTGGGCCCAGGTGATGCTGTCCCATCCGGCAGAGGCTCGCGCGGCCGGCGACTCCCACGGCCGCCTCAGCCAGGCTCTGCGGGACCCCCTGGGACTGCAGGTTGAGGCCCAGAGGACAGCCCTAGGCCGGGGTGATGGAGGCGACCGCGGTGATGGAAGTGGTGGAGGTGATGGTATTAATGGTGGTGCTGGAATCGGCAAGGGCTCCGACCTCAAGGAGAACTGCCCTGGAAGTTTCTCTTCCCTTCTCATCCGCATCTGACCCATCGCTTCTGCCCACAGCGCTCCCTCCCTCTCCGTTCCTTTCACTCTCACTTCCCCCAGGGCCCACTTCTTGTCTTCAAGGATCTTTCTCCCCGCCTTCACTCCGCTTTTTCTCTCTTCTCTTTCTCTTCTCTCCCAGGCTCTCCATTCTCTCTTCCTGGCCTGACCGTCTCTTCCTGCCTTCCCTTCTCCTTTCTGTTTACTTCAACTCCCTTTCACAACTCTTAAGGCACCGCTCCCCCAAACCCTACTTCGCGACCCAATTTCGGGCTTGCAGGCTCTCCTCCTGCAGATATATTCTGAGTTTTACCCTGCCCCATCCTTCTTCCCCCGGCCGCCTGACGCCTTGTTCTAATGCTGCTGGTTCCTAAGACTGTGGCCAGCCTCCCAGGCAGAGGTGCTGGTCCCAGGCACCGAGTAATTGCTTACTAGAAGATGGGAAGACCCTTTCAGCCCTTCAGATAGCATCAAGATAATGTCAGCAGAATTAACTCAGGCTCTCTAATTACCCCTTGGTTCACTATCAATGTTTTCATTTGAGCTTATGTTGAATGAGTCTTTGTCACAGAAAATCAGCAACATCGTGTCTGTAAGGAAGCCAGAAAATTTTAAATAACTTAAAGATGAAGAGAGGGCTTTTTTGTTTAGATCACAAAAACCTTTGATAAATCAGCCTCATGGCTGTCTACCCCTGCTCCCCTTCAACCCCAATTCTCTTTCTTCATAAGCTCATAAAAAGTATGGATTCTTCTAAATTTTAAAATGGATGCAAGAGCTCACACCAGGCCTACCTGAGAAGTCACACCCAGCTCTAGGCATTATTCCCTTCCGAAGTGCTGTGTCTGCCCTCATCAGAGAAACAATGTTTGCTACAATGGAGGTTTTCTACTAGCCGTTAATTCAGGACGGTCAAATCCCCATCTCCTAATATGTCCCTGTTTAAAGCCTTAAAACACTTCTCTAAAGCTGCCTTTCTCTTACTCTTGGAGTCTGAGTACCTTCAGGCAGTTTCTGTCTTAGACCAATCTGTTCCATTTTCTGCAAACCCTTCTACTTTCTGTTAGCATGCTCCAGAGTAACCTGGAGGGGCCTCAACTGTGTTCAGCCCAAATGTGCCTGGCCGCGTCCTCATCCTGCCCTGGGTTATTTCTGACTGTGTTGAAAAAAATAGGGAAAAACAAGAACTACATTAGTGGTTAGAACAACAGTTGAAAAATAACCACAAAGACTCATCCCTTTCTTCCTTTCATGCCAGTTCGTCCCCTATTTTCAGTGCCTGTTGGACTTCAGGGATTTTACTGTGTGTGTGTGTGTGTGTATTGAGATAAAAGGGGAATTTGGCCTTTGCCTCAGTTTTACAAAAGGGCCTCAAAATTAGACTTTTGATGTAGTCTCCTAATAAGATTGGAAGGCACATGCTAGCGCTGCTGTATATTCACAAGACAACTTGGTGCGACTACAGAAAGGCCCTCCTTCTGCAAGACACTTTCCTGCTATTGGCAGGAAAATTGTGATGAAAATCTACAAATCTACAATGGCTATGAGGAGAAGGGTGGCCCTGGAGGCCTTACTCACAGTCAGAGAGACCCACAGACAGAACTGAAAAATGACGGCCCTCCCTCAGGTGTAAATGTCCTGACAATCGCGCACACAGCTTGCAGTGCTCTGTCAATTCACGTTTCAAATCAGCTCTGCATTTATTTTGTGATTAGCATTATGTTGTATTGGGTTCTTTATGTGAAAATATTTGTTTGTTGAAAGTATACTTTAAGAATATCTCATAATTTTTGTAACCATCTTTTGACACATTTATTTATTTTAATATGTCCGAAGTCCCAAAAAGTGAATTTAACCTGATCTTCTCTAGCTTCTGAGAGTTCCTGGGAGCCAGTCCTTATTTTGGGGAAGCCCAGCTTCTACCCTCCTCCAGAATTTTCTTGGAGAACTGTTTCTTCCCAGCTCTCAGCCCATGAAGTTGTAATAGGGGCAGCCTGGACCTTGCTCACCTATGAGACCATCAGACTCCCCTGTGAATAGGTGTGTGACCAAATTTTCCCAGTGAGACTGAATTTCAGAACTTTGTTTTAGGCTGCTGCGGAGACAAGAGCTTTGCTGCTGCAATTGCTAAGGACTGGGTTCCCAGCAGCATTTTCACCATGAAGTGAAAGTTGGCCTGAGAGTGCATCCAGCATGGAGGAGCCGGAACTGGAGAGAGAGCGGGACCTGTCACCCACACTCCACTGTGGGTTTTACCCTGGGCCTTAAGCTGGGGGGAATTGTCCTCCTGTCCCAAATGACAGTGGTGGAAAGGGTTTTAAAGGTCCAAGTTCAGTAGTCTCATTTTACAGATGAGAAAATCAAGGCCTAGAGAGCAGGAAGCTAGAAAGTGTTAGAGCCAGCCTGAGAATCCAGGACTCCTGTTCTCCTGTATATAGGAAGCCCAGCCTGACGTCCGTGGTAAAGCAAAAGGGGCTCAGAAAGAGCAGAAAACAACAGAAATTCAGACTTGTAATTAAATTAAGCTCATCAAACACTTTTTGGAGCAGTTCCTGTGTTCATACGGATATGTAATAGGTTCTTATTGAAGGCTAAATATGTTGTGCTCGGCATTGTGTTAGGGCTGCTCAAAAAGGGTGTGCAGGTTGTGCACTGCCTAACTCTAGGGAGATCAATAGATCCGAAAGTGAAAGGCACACTCTAGCATTGTGCAGTGCACAAAAATATGACGGCTCTGGGCACTCTGCATTGCTATTCCTGAACCTGGAACATGGCCCTGTGTATGAGAATGCAGAAGAAAATGAGACAGTGCTCATGCTCTGCAGAAATTTGCTCTAGCACACGAGCATCTGCTTCTATAGTCCACTTGCAGGAACAGCCCTTTCTAAGGCCTAATTCCTTGACTTTAAAAACAATGAGAAGGGCCCAGGGGCACATGAGGGAAAGCTCGCTCATGTCCTGCTTAATGCCAAGCTTTCTTAATAATTTTCAGTGATTGGGAAGAGGGGGATGGTGACTGGGGAAGCCAGAGGGGAACTGATGGGAGAGAAATGCTGCAGCCAATTAGCTGAAATGTTACAGTCAGTGCATCCCCAGTTTGATGGGCTCATTAAGCCACAGAGCTTCCTGACAGGTTTTGGTCCTAGTTAAGAGCAGACGTGGACCCTCTGCCTTGCATATGTGGCCCGTTGAGTGCTCCTGAGCGTGTGGGTCTGCCTATTTCTCTTAGCTCCCCTGGTGTCCTCCCCATTTGTCCCCTGTGTGAGTCCGTGGCTTGTGTTATTCCACCCTGAAGTCTTCCCCAAATGCCAAATGATTTCCCTGCATGCGCAGATCATATTTTCCATTTGAAAGTTTAATCTGAGTGCTCAATATTCAGTTGCCAAAGGCTGTGAACTAATTTCTCTTGTCATTGCCACTTGGTGGAAATGTCATCATTAGTGAGGCAGAAGATGCTAAAGAAGGGAGAGGAGGGGAGAAGAGGATGGGCAGGAGGGTCTCCAATCCTCCCGGAGATGCCTAAATGCCACAGCAATTAGAAAGAGCCTGTGCCTGGTGAGGGGAGTTGCCCATGCGAGGAGCCCCGGAGTAGGCTGCACCAAGGAGGTGCACTCTGGGGGCCTGATGACTTGGCCGTGCTCCCTGGGTGAAGTAGAGCTCATTTGGTCAGCGTGCCCTGGGGACAGGCAGCCAGAGTCCTGTGCGACCTCTGTAATAAGAAACATTCCAGAACAGTGGTTCTGCCTTTTGCAAAAATCACAGTTCACTCTGTGACCTGGTGTGGCTTATAAAAAGGTCCTTGCAAGAGTGACTCCTTGTAACTGAGCTGGGGAGACTTTGTAGACAAACTGCCTGGTGCTTGTCACTGGTCAGTTAACACAGCCAGTTGCCAGGGTCTGCTAAAGCTAAGTTTCACTCTCAAACATGCTACCTACTCTGTGATGCCTGCTTATGTTTATTTATTTTCTTCCCTTTAAATTGTTTTTGCATTTTGACCTCACATATTATGTAATTTTGTTGTGTTTAATAATGTGTTCTTGCTACTGTGAATAGTGCTGCAAAAACGTGCATGCACATGTGTCTTTATGATAGAACAATCAACTTAAATGCCTTTCAGTGGTAGATTGGATAAAGAAAATGTGGTACATATATACCATGGAATACTGTGCAGCCATAAAAAAGAATGAGGCCGTGTCTTTTGCAGGAACATGGATGAAGCTGGAGGCTACTAACCTTACCAAACTGATGCAGAAACAGAAAACCAAATACTGCATGTTCTCACTTATAAGTGGGAGCTGAATGATAAGAACACATGGACACATAGAGAGGAACAACACACCCTGGGGCAGATTGCAGAGTGGAGGGTGGGAGGAAGAAGAGGATCAGGAAGAATAACTGATGGGTACTATACTTAATACCTGGGTGAGGAAATAATTTGTACAATAAACCCTCATGACATAAGTTTACCTATATAACAAACCTGCACATGTACCCTGAACTTAAAATAAAGTAAATAAAACAGAAAAAACATATTTTTAGATTATGAGATAATTTAATTTAAAAACACTGGAACTATAACTGATACCAATTTACTCTACCTATGTCTATTCCTGAAACACACACAGATCAGGTTTGTGTGAAATTTCAGAGGTTGCCTCATATTCACTTCGGGAGTGAACAAGTTTCAAACCAAAGAAGAATAAGTATTGACTAAGTTCCTACAGTATGTGCCAATAAACATGCTAGACTTTCATAATTATTCCTCCCATTTAATTCTCACAAACAGCCCTATGAGACAGGCCCATGGTCCCAGTTTTGAGATGCAAGTCAGCAATGGCCAGAGATTTGCCTCAGGTTTTGCAATTTAGCAAATGGCTGAACTGGGATTTAACCTAAGACTTACTTTTGGTGTTTTCTATTTTTTTTATTTTTTGGCTCCAAGTTTCCTGTTAGTGAATTATAATCAGAGTTGGATTAACCACGGTGCTTAAGACATGAGATGTGGATAACTCTTTCCCCCTCTGGGCCTCAGTCGCCTCATCTGTGCAATGGGTATAATGTTCTGGGCTCTGACTCCCTTGTCAGCTATTGTGAGGACAAAACTGGGCAGCACCTGAGGAAATGGTAACAAAGCAGTGTTAAGCAGTCTGAGGACAATTAAGGAGTCATTTAGAGTGTTCCCAACATCCTCCGAATAGCCCAGGGCCTAGTAGTCGTAGTCAGGACCTGGGCACTAGCCTAAGCGGAGTTCTGGAAATCCAAATCAGGGGCTGAGGAAGAGGTTATGGGGGGTGGAAGCTTCCTGCTCTAGAGCCTGGATCCTCATCCACAGCATAAAAATTGGTGATTTTGCTTTCAAAACTTAATTCCTTCCTTTCCATAGGAACAGAAATTGTATTTCTACAGCAAAATCTGCCTTCAGAGCTTTCAAAGCAGATGGGCTGCATCCCACCTTAGGCCTGCAGTGGAGGACGGGGTGAGACCGTGATGGCTGGTTGGCAAACACTGCTCAGATGTTCCCCAAAACCTGGATCTTGTCATGGGCCAGGTGGGAAGGCGGACTCCTTGGGGACTGATTCAACCCTCTGTGCCTGGCCTGCTACCCTCAGGTCAGGGAAGCAATCAACTCTAGCTGGACAAATAGAGTGGAGGGCAGGGTTCTGGGGACTGGTGGGTCCAAGGCTAGCCTGGCAAGATGCCAGAAATGTATTTTTATAAATTACTGTGGCCTTTGCTTGTATCTGCTGCTCTGAGTGTCTCCTGAGGTGTTCAGCAAGGCTCCTAACAAGCCAGGACTTTTCACTCGGCAGCAAAGTTTCTTCTACTCCTGGCCAGCTGCAGAGCCTGAGGATCCATCTCCGCATGTTGACTGCAGTGCCCAGGGTCGCCATGCTGGCCCTGGTCCTTAAACCCAGGCGCACACGATGCCTTCCTTCAGCTCTCCCCACTCAGCATCTTTGCTTCTTTGCCTCCAGAGCATTTACCCCACATACCCTCCAAAAATGGAGCAAAAGCAAAAACTGAAATGGTCATGCGTTTGTAATTCCCTAAGATGTCAGCATCTTTCACCTAGATACAGACCTGTCTCAGATTCCCATAACTCACAGCTCAAGCCCAAGCCAAGTCCCTGGGCCCTTGTGCTCACCCAGATAATGTGCCCTGAGCACCCTCTGTGGAGTGAGTTGTTGCCTTATTGTAAAGAGACAAGAATTGCGGCCTTCAAGGATCCCCAGTTTCATGGATTCCTGGGGAGTCAGGAGTGAGGGGCATAGTCTTAGGAGCTAATTCTGTGAAGGAGGAAAAGTCGAGAGGCAGGAAAGTAGGATGGCGTTTTCTTTCTTTTTCTTTTATGTCAACTTTATAAAGAACTTTCCCCCTCATTACCTCATTCAACTCTCTCAATAACCCTGTGAGTAATCAGGGAAAGGATATGTCCCCATTTTAGCAAACTGCAGCTCAGAGTCCAAGTGACCTTTTCAAGGTGACAGATCCACTGAGAATCGAAGCCAAGGCCCAAATGTATTTGTCTGGCTCCAAGTTCAACCAGTGCCTGCTTCCAAGAATCAGTGCTCCATCTGGATATTTTGGAGGTGTTTGGAGGGCAAGGACAAGGGTAGTCCAGGAAGGCTTCTTGAAGGAGGTGGGCTTAGGCTGGCCCCTGGACAAAGGAGAGAATCTGGCCAAGCAGAAGGTAGATGACCCTCTCAAGGTTGCTCCCTGCCCATGATCTCTCCAATTTTGCAGGATCCAGATGCCATTCTCACCCCACTCTTCACCTCTCTCACCAGGGACCAGAGGCTTGAAATTAAAAAGTTGTCATTTGCTGGAACAAGGCAGCTTCGGGCCCTGAGGCTGGGCCTATGAGGCCCACATTTGACGGTGCCTGTTCACAGCCTGCCTGGGCTGCAGGATTGGAGGAGTCATTGCCATCTGGCTCCTGAGCCAGATCAGTAGGCGGGAGGACACTGCACTTGGCTGGGGTCCTACTACCCAGGTTCAGGCTGAAAGTTGTACCTGGGACTGTCTTGTACCCTGACTCTACTTTCTGATACTTCTCTCTAGCTGCTCCCTGACCCATATCCCAGCCTGGGCCTGGGCCTGGGGAGAGTCAGTTCATCTGTAGAAAGGAAGGGGGAACGGCACAGATGAAATAAAAATAAAACTAGACATTTTTATTTATATGAAAGAAATTCTCATAGGTTTTGCCTTGTCCTTCACGTAATGATGATTTCCTGAGTGTCTACCCTGGGGCAAGCACAGCATCTATGCTAGAGGTGCAGAGATCAGTCAGACGCCATCTTTTCCTTTGTAGGAAACTGGGCCTGGTGTGTGACCGTGTGAAGGGGATTTGACTTAACTTGTTCCTTGTTTGCTGCTCATGTCCCACAACTAAAGAAGGGCCTGGGTTTTAGTTCCAGGAAGCCAAGTAGGAACTGTGGGCAGAGCAAGAGGCACCAACTCAAATGCTTGCAAGGTCCAGGCAGGAATACGAGTGACGAGGCCAGGTGGGGAATGTGGGGAGCTGGGGACTGCAAGTCCCACCCAAGAGGGGGCATCCACTCCTCAGTTTGAGTCTCCTGCTTCTGTGGAAGAAAGGAGCACAGAATTGCACATCTCCTGATTTTTCAAGAGAAGCTGGAAATATGGATTTTTAAACATGCAAGTCTCTTAATCAGTTGGCAACTAGTTCCAATGAATATTTTAAAAACCTGGTTTGGGGACGCATGCACACACACATGAATGTGCATATTGAATTTGGCAGTTGGGCCATGAGTCCTGGCCTACCCATCTCTGGAAGAGTCTGGAGAGGGAAGAAAAGAGAGAGGAAATGTGATTATAGGTGCTAAGCTGATCTATAAAATAAAGAGCTGAGAGTGAGACAGTTGGAAAGAGAGAAAGGAACACCTTGTATATTGGGGCTGCAGAGGAAGATACGGGATTTTGTTTGAGAGACATTCTTGGATAGTAGTGAGGTATGAAAAGTGTGGAGATGGAGGAAGGGAATTTTGTAGATTGGTTTTGAGTTATGAATTCAGTCACTTTTACTATATTCAAGTAGAAGAAATGAAGGTTGACATTTCTATAAGGCATCTCTGCTTGACCCCTGTCTGAGAGTCTAAAAAATGTAAATTCTTACAAACCTGGATTACATGGAACCACAGCTTGTATATAGGTTATAAGTACCATGCATTAGATTCAGTTTCTAGACTTATTAGGTATGTTTTATGAATTCATTATAATATGCTTGGTGAAATAAAGAGAAGAAAAAAAGACTGATAATAGTGAGGATAATTCTGCCAACATTTTTTTTTCATCAAAGAGTCTAAAAGGCAGCATGAAATGAAAGGTATGAATCTGTGTCCTCTCAGTCAATCTCAATTCTTACACACCTCTCACAGTATGGGCTTTCTACATCAAATGTGATTTAAGATGTGTGTGTGTGTGTGTGTGTGTGTGTACATGCATACGTGTATTTTTAATACAACAAGGATCCTAAGCATAAAGCCAACCATTTCATCTAGTTCTTAAAGAAACAGTTATCTGTTCCAAAACTGGAGAAAAGCAGGACTATTGAACTGATTGAGAAATATTATATGACTTTTCACCTTTCTGAGGGATTTTTAAGGGTGATATTGACCCTACATGATTTTTGTCTTATGTGCTGACTTTGCAAGTTACTCCTTGCATGATATATAACGGGATGGTTTTAAAATAATCAAGTACTTTGACTGGAGAAAGTGGAACTTATTCTTTAAGAGTTGGGGAAAGCTTTATACAGGAGGTAAAATTTCTGTAGGACCTGAGTAGAAGTTTGTCAAACTTGGAGGCATGGAAGTAATAATGCAGTTGTTAAATTAAATTACCAAATTTTATTTGTCTAAGGTGTCTTCATAATACCTTGAGTCCTTGTGTAACAAACTGCCACCTCACCTGAGTTTATTCTTGTAACAAATAGCTGAGTCTGAGCCAATCACAGCATCCAAGATTTAGCCAATTACAGGCTGTCGACAGATCAGAGACAATGTCCATATAAAACAAAGGCCTCATCACACCACTCCCAAATAAGGCATATGCCAAACCTTAACCAATCGAGCTTTTTCTGTACTTCACTTCCTTCTTCTGTCTATACTACTGGCTGTTCACCTTGCTGGGTGGATCTTTCTGAACCTGTCTAGCTTCTGAGTGCTGCCTGACTCATGAATTGTTCTTTGCTCAGATAAACTCTGCTATATTTAATTTGTCAAAAGTTTTTCTTTCAACAGTAGAGAGACATCCAGCCAGAGAGAACAATATGAGCAAAGACATAAGATGAAAACTTTTTGACTTATTTGGGAAATGGTGTGTTATTTGCTGTGGTTGGTGATGATAATTATGGTAGACAACACAGGCTGTGGCCAGGTTATTCAATCTTTTATGTCATAACAAGCAATTGGGACTTTTGTCCCACAAATCTTGTTCTGAAGTAATGGGAGTCATATGGTTTTCCAAACTGACCTTCATAGTCCAGCTCAAGCAAGTAGGGATGTGAACAAGATGACTTTGAGGATTGTATTCACGATTCTAAGCTTGCTTTTAAGTCCTTTCTCTTCTAGGGAGTCTTCTCAATGGTCAATTCCAAGAGGTACTTTTCGTGTCTATATGCTTCTGGTATTTCCAGTGTGACCCACTCAGGCGGAACCTATCATACATTTCCTTCATTTATTTACTCATTTACTCATTCAGCAAATATTTATTCTGTACTTTCTTCATGATGCACAATGTTGGGTTTTGTGGATAAAAAAGATGAACAAGATGGGCATAACCCCTATTTTCATGGATCTTATGGTAGAGGAGGGAAGGCAACATCACACAAATAATGATTTAGGGACAAATGTGATCAGTGCCTGAAAGGAGACTTACAGGCATTATGAGAGCCTGTATATGAGAGTGAATTATGGGCATTACCAGAGCATGACCTGATGGCTTCTGGGTGGTAGAGGAACAAAGAAGGCTTTTCTTTTCTTTTCTT